>CAUYQG010224992.1:0-17579 GCA_963574415.1 Tarsius wallacei | reverse complement strand
ATATTTCTTTTTTGAGTCAGAGTCTCACTCCATCACCCAGGCTAGAGTGCAGTGGCACACTCACAACCACCTCAGCATCAATCTGCTGGGCTCAGGCGATCCTTCTGCCTCAGCCTTCCAAGCAGCTGGAACTACAGGTGTAAGGTACTACACCCAGCTGATTGACTTCCTCTTTTCCTCTTTTGATACCTCTTATCTCTTTCTCTTGTCTGATTGCTCTAGCTAGGACTTCCAAAACTATGTTGAAAATGAAGGTTAAGAGTGGGCATCCTTATCTTTTTCCGGTTTTCAGAGGAAATGGTTCCAATTTCTGTCTGTTGTCCAGTATGTTGGCTGTGGGCTTCTCGTAGTTGGCTCTTACTATTTTGAGGCATGATCCATCTACGCCTAGATGTTCAAGGGTTTTTGTCAAGAAGGGGTACTGGATTTTATCAAAAGCTTTTTCTGCATCTAATGACATAATCACGTGGTTTTTGTTTTTACATCTGTTGATGTATTTAATTACATTTATGGTCTTGCAAATGTTGAACCAGCCCTGCATTCCAGGCATGAAAAGCCTACTTGGTCATGGTGGATGATTTTTGAGATGTGTTATTGGATCCAGTTTGCTAGGAACTTGTTGAGAATTTTAGCATCTATGTTCATCAAGGATATTGGCCTGTAGTTCTCTTTCTTTACTGGATCTTTACCTGGTTTGGGTATCAATGTGATGTTAACTTCATAAAATGGTTTGGGGAGAGTTCCATCTTTCTCTATTGCCAGGGATACTTTCAATAGGATTGGTATTGGCTCCTTCTTTTATGTTTTGTAGAATTCTGCTGGCAAGTCATCTGGCCCAGGGCTTTTTTTTTTATAGGTAGTTTTCTTATGATGTAGTCGATTTCCTGAGTTGCTATTGGTCTATTTGGGGTCTCAATTTCTTCTTGTTTCAACAGGGTGAGGTTGTACAATGTCAGAAAGTCCTCCATTTCCTTCAAGTTTTCATGTTGTTTCCATACAAGTGTACATAGTAATCTCTGATAATCTTTTTTATTTCTTCGGGGTCAGTTGTGACTTGATCTTTTGCATTTCTGATTGTGTTTATTTGGACCTTTTCTCTCTTTTTATTGGTCAGTCTAGCTAGAGGTCCATCAATCTTGTTTATCAATTCAAAGAACAAGATTTTTGTTTCGTTGATTTTTTGTATTATCTTTTTGTCTTCTATGTCTCAAATTTGGGCTTTTATTTTGGTAGTCTGGATTCTTCTGCTGAAGTTAGGGTTTTGATGGTCTTGCTTTTCCAGCTTCCTTAGGTAATTTATTAAGCTGTTAACTTGTGAACTTCCCATTTGTTCATATGTGCTCATAGAGATATGAATTCCCTCCTTAGTACTATTTTCATGCATCCTAATGGTTTTGGTAAGATGTTTCTTCATTTTCATTTGTTTCTGGGTATCTTTTAATCTCTGTTTTGATTTCCATGTTGACCCAGGAGTTGTTTAGCGTCATGCTGTTTAGTGTCCATGTCTTTGTGGGTTTTGATGGAACTTTGTTGGTGTTGATAGTTATTTTTATTCCACTGTGGTCTGAGAAGGCGCATGGCAGTATTTAAATCTTATGAAATTTGTTTATGCTTGGTTTATGGCTGAATGTGGTTGATCTTGGAGTATGTTCCATGTGGTGATGAGTAGAATGTATATTCCATGGTTGTTGGGTGGAGTGTTCTGTAGGTATCTATTAAGTCCATTTGATCAAGTGTCAAGTTGAGTTTCCAGATCTCCTTATTGATTTTTTGTCTGGATAATCTGTCTAGGGTTGTCAGGAGGGTATTTAAGTCCCAAGGTATGGTAGAGTTAGAGTAAATATCTTTTTTGAGTTTGCCTAGAAACTGCTTTTTAAAAGTTGGTGCTCCTATGTTGGGTGCATATATGTTTAGAATGGATATTTCTTGTTGATGGATTGAACCTTTTATCATTAAGTAGTGACCTTCCATATCTTTTTTAATTTTTAATAGCTTAAAGAATATTTTGTCGAATATTAAGGTCATGACTCCTGCTTTTCTTTGTGTTTTGGTTGCCTGAAATTTTGCCTCTCATCCTTTTACTTTAAGCCTGTGAGTGTCCTTTCTGGTGAGATGAGTCTCTTGGAGACAATATATCGTTGCCTTATGATATTTTATCGATTTTGCCATTCTGTGTCTTTTCAGTGCTTCATTTAGTACTTTCACATTGAGGCTAACTATTGAGATGTGAGATTAATCCCTGTCATGAGGTTCTTATAGATTTTGTTGTTGCTGCTGTTTGTTTGTTGTCTTTTTTTTATTTTGGGGTTGATTCGTGTATATTTTCAATCTTTTTCCTGCATTCTTGGGAGGGGTGTTGTTCTTTTTTTTATATTTAATACTTTCTTAAGTGTTTTTTGTAGAGTTGGTCTTGAGGCAGTGTAAACTCTTAGGGATTAAGTGACTGGTAAGGTTTTTAATTCTTCATCACTGATGAAGCTTAGTTTAGCTGTGCAAGTAATTGTTGGTTGAAATCGTTTATCTTTGAGAACTTTGAAGATTGGGCTCTGAGCTCTCCTAGCCTGAAGTGTTTCTGTAGATAAGTCTGCTGCTTTTCTAGTTGGTCTTCCCTGGTAGGTATTCTGACCTTTTTCTCTTGCTGCCTTTAGGATATTTTATTTTATACTACTTTGTGTAGGTGAATTACTATGCGTCTAGGAGTTGGTCTTCTCATTTGTTGTCTTGCAGAGATTCTTTGAATTTCTTGTGTTTAAAGGTCACATCACTGATGAGATGAGGGAAGTTTTCTTGGATAATTTCATGGAATGTTCACTCCAGGGTGATCTCTGTCTCTCTATCTACCTCGGGAATTCCAATCAATCTTATTTGGGCCTCTTGAAATAATCACTCATCTTTCTTAGGTTTTGTTCTGTCTTTTAAAGCTTCTTTTCTATGTTTTTAACAGTTTGAGTTAGTTCCATATTTTCCTCTTGCTTCTCCTCAATTATATTTATTCTCTCTATTAATGTCTTGATATCTGGGTTTGTGGTTTGACACCAGTCATTCTGGGGGCTCTTCATTGTTTGCATTCCAAAGCCTGTATTTTCAGTGGCTAACTTCCCAGCGGTCTGTGTGAGACCCATATTCTTCCTTTGACTTTTCTTTATTTGTATAGCTTTTCCTCCCCACCCCTCTCTTTTTCTACCTCTTCTTTAATTCTGTTCTTCAGGGATGGGGGGGTTAGCTTTTACTTCTGTTTGCTCAATCTCTTATGCTTTCTTATGTGGATGCTTTGGTTTTGTTCATTTCTGAAGCTGGACTATATGTGGGAAGCTGTACTTTTTGCAGTTTTGAGATTTAGTTGAGGAGGGAGCTATGATTCAGAAACATCTGCAGTTTCCAGTATCTGCTGACAGATGTTTGGGCCCCCTGGAACCCACGTCCCACTGCCTTACAATCTGTCCATGTGATGAGGGTATAGGTTTGCCCTCTGAAAGCAAAATGAGGTAAGAAAAAGGAAAAGAATGGAAAAAGGAAGGAGGGGACCAATGGGAAGGTGGAGAGAGAGAAGAACAAGAGGGAAAACAGGCATACCAACTAACAAATGAAAAAAGACACAAAGTCAAAAACAAAAAAAACAAAAACATACAGGCACACACACTTACCGACAAAAACCCCCTATTGATGTACTCTTTCTCAAAAATATTCATACACAAACAGGAGTCTAAAAAGAAGCAATAAAATAACAGAAACAAAGCAAGTACAAGAATGTAATCAGAAAGAGAGAAGAGAAAAAGAAAAAAACTAAAACAAATAAACAAAAAACAAACAAACAAAACTTGCTCTGAGGCTGTTTCTGTAATTTCAACTTCCTTTCACCTCTGGTCTCCTGTCCCTCCCCTCTTCTCTCAGCACAGGCTGATAGGGTTGCTCTCAGCATAAGTCAGATGCCCCATGGACCACTGTGGGAGAAGAGTGGATCAGATCTGAACTCACTCAGCTTGCTGCCACTGTTGTCAAGTCTCCCATTCAGATCTGATGTGTCTGTGCCTGTTCCAGCATGAGGGAAGGGTAACCTCTAGGTCCCAAGTTGGAGGTTGGGTGGAGCTGGGTGGGGCAATGCAGGTCTTTGCCTGGTCTCAGGTCAGAAAAAAATGACTCTGGTCTGGTAGTAGGGCTCCACTCCAGCTCTCCCCCACCTGCTCTCTCCACAGATCCGAGGCTCCTGTCACTCAGCTGTGACAAGTGATGGTGTGGGCCAGGCCCCAGGTGATGAGGATCAATTGTATTCCCCAGCCTTTTCTCAGGAGAGCCCTGAGAACAGCAAATAATCCTGCATTCTGGGGGCTCCAATCTCAGGGTGGTGGAGGGTTGCAGTCACCTCTAGAGTAGTGCCCCGGGTGCATGAAACCAGGTCTCCTTTCAGATGAACTTTCACTCACCCACCAGCAAACATCCACTCATGTAGAGAGTCTTTATGGACACTCGCTTTTGTAAAGAATCTCACAGTCCGACCTGTCCTGTTGCCATTTTGCCAGAAATCCTCTTAATTTTTTAAAATTGAAAAATAATGTCTCAATTCAAGGAAATTTTAGTGCTACAGAAAACTTACAAGAATTTCATAATGACTCATATAACCTTCAACCAGATTGACTCATTCACCCGTTGTTAACATTTTGTCAAATTTGCTTACTTTCCTTTCTTTCCTCCCCCCACCCATGTCATCAGCATGTATTTTCAAAAAATAGAAAATTATAATTATAAAATTCAGGAAAGTTAACATTAATACAATATAAATATATACATTATATAGCTTATATTCAAATTTGCTGACTTAACTCTGTACTTTATAGCAATTTTTTTTTCTCACATACCAGGTTTCTATCTAGAATCCCACATTGCATTCAACAGTCATATTCTTCAGTTGCCTTTAATTTGGAAGCTCCTCTCCTGTTTTTTATTTTTCGTGGCATTAACATTTTGAAAAGTACAGGCTTATTGTAGCGTAGAATGTCCTTCAATTTGTGTTGGTATGATTGTTACCTCATGATTTCACTAGATATTTTTAGCAAGGATATTACATAAGTGATACCTTGCACTTCTGAAGGCATCACCTCAGGATACAATTGATGTCATTTTATCCCATTATTGGTCATTTTGACTTTAATTTCTTGGCAGTAGCTGCCAGATTTTTTCACTGTAAAGGTCTACCTTTTGCCTTTGTAATTAACAAGTAAACTGTAGATAGATACTTTGAAAAGTTATAAATATCCTTATACTGAATAAAACGTTATCCATTGGTAAAGTGAATTAAATGAGAATACTTGCTTGAGTCAATTATTAGTATCACGATTGCAAAAAAAGTGATTTTTCAATTATTCCTTTTGTTTTAAATTTATTGACTGACATTCTTCTGCAAAAAAGTTTTCTATCTTTTTTTATTTGTTTTTGTTTATTGATTTGTGTATTTCTATGAACTCATGAATCCCTTTTTACTGACCATGTTATTATCCATTTTTGTAATTTTTCATTGTGACATTCAAGTTGTCCTACTTTGGCCAATAGAAGTCCCATCAAACTGGCACTTGTGTTGTATTGATGTATCTTTCTTCTCTTTGAGCACTTTGTTACTTTCTGGAATGATATGCTTCAGAATTATCTGTGCTTTTTCAGCCCAGCCCTGGTTTTAGACATTTTTCCAAGGATCCTGGTTTCTTTTAGTGGTCAATATTTAGAAACCAAGATCTGAGTCCTAGGTAAACTCTGTGTCTCAACAGTACCATGTTATCATTATTAGACAAACACATTAACAATAATTTCTTAATGTCATTATATATCTAGTTAGAGTACAAATATCCAAGTGTCTCATAAATGTCATAAGTCTCAGTCTATGCAATGTGTTGACTTCTAAGTCTTTTAAGACTTTTAACTTTGTGGATTCACTCTCTACTTGTTTTTTCATGTCTTTGACATTTATTTGTTGAAGACGTCGAGGTATTTCTTCTATAGAGTTTTTCATAGTCTAGACTTTGCTGGACAAATTATGTGGCATAATTAAACACAGTCCTCTGTCCTCTATATTTCCCATAAGTTAGTAGTTGAATCTAGATCCTTTATGAGATCTGCATTCCTCTCCTTCCTCCTTTGGGCAAGACTGCATCATATATTGAATTGTGTTCTATCAGGAGGCACTTAATGTCATTTGTCTCTCTTTCTGTGATGTTAGCAATACTGATTTATCAGTAAATTCATTGGCAATTGCAAAATGGTTCATTTCTTCTTCATTTATTAGTCAGAATGTTGCCATAAAGTGAAATTTTCTTTATCTCCTCTTTGTTTACCTAGTGATAGATTTTATTTAGGAAAGGAAAGATAAATACTTGAATCTTTCCCTTTATTTGTTTTCAAAATAATAAATTTAGCATTCTTTAATTGTAAATAACTTGTTTTCTTTCTTAGTAGTATGATTTAAGCAATTTCATATATTTTAATCCATTGCAGTTATTACCCTTATTGATGTTCAGATTGCCCCATTTGGGGCCAATAGGGGCCTACAATATTGACACACAAGGTCTTTGAAGAAACCTTAGTAGGTTTTGATATTTTCCTTGCTATCTGGTATGACAAGCTATACCAGGTTTATCTTTGTATTTCTTGCCCCAAACATGGAAATAAGAATCTGGGATCGCCGGGCTCGGTGGCTCAATCTGTAATCCCGCGCTTTGGGAGGCTGAGGTGAGTGAATTGCCTGAGCCCGCAGGTTCAAGACCCGCCTGGGCAGGCGAGACCTCATCTCTACAATAAAAATCAAAAAATTAGCCAGGCGTGGTAGCGCATGCCTGTAGTTCCAGCTACTTGGAAGGCCGAGGTGGAAGGATCGCCAGAGCCCAGCAGGTCGAGGCTGCGGTGGCCGGGAGCGGCCACTGCACTCCAGTCTGGGCGACAGTGAGACTCCAACTCAAAAAAAAAAAAAAGAATCTGGGACCTAGAGATATTTGTTGTTACTGGTTTGGTCATTGCTTGTAGGTTTTTTCAGTGGACAGAGCTATGACTCTTTAAAAAAGATAAAACACCTCATAAATTCATAATGATAGTTCCAGTACTACTGATATTTTGCTTAACTTCTCAAACTTCTATCTAAGTCTTCTTTCTCCTTCAAAGAGAATTTTACTTTTGAAGGGCACCAGGGAAGATAGTATTAGAATACCACATAATTACTCTTTGACTTCGCTTCATGTTATAAACAAAACACTATTAGAATCATAATAGTGGTAGTACCCATATGATTATTGAAGGCAGTTTGAAACATTTTTTACAGTTACTTTTGTTCTTATATTATATCTTAGATCAATTCCACCTATGATGTGGTCTTACCCAAGGGAAAATGACATAAATCCTTTGGAAATATATTATATAATCAAATTTATGTGTTAAAATATCTTGAAATGATTTCTGTCTGTACAATTATGTCATTACTAACTACAGAGTAAATTCATTGTTGTCTACTTTGTTGTTTTTAATTTATAGAAAGTTATTTTAATTAAATTATATTTTTAAGCCATGGAATATATTTCTACAGCTCCAAAGTCAAATATGTAAATAAGATATATCCAAAGGAGTCTACCTTCTCACTCTATGTCTTCCCTACTAACACTTATCCTTTTATAGTTAACTTTTTTTTTTTGGTCATTTACATATAAGTGGAAAAAATGTTATCCAGAATGCTGGTAAGGATAGCGGTCATGATAATTATATAAACAACAATGGCAGTTGCAGTAATAGCATTGAATTATAAATGTGTTCTCTTACATATATATCTCGTCACAATTTATACTTTTTTATTCCATGTGTTATCTCATTTGTACATTAACGCCTCTGAACAAATGTTATTTCCATTTTATAAATAGAGTCATGCATCGCATGAAGACATTTTGGTTGACAATAGACCAACAACAGAGCACATACAATGCTGGTCCCATAAGATTATACGGGAGCTAAAAAATTCCTATGGCCTAGTGACATTATTCTTGCAGCATCGTAGTCCAATACATTACTCACATGTTTGTGGAGATGCCAATGAAAAAAACTCAATTGTGTTACCAATTGTATAAAAGTACGGCACATACAGTTATGTGTAGCTCATAATACTCAATAATGACAATAAGAAGTTATGTTACTGATTTATGTATCTACTGCACTATACTTTAGATCATTATTTTAGGGTGCACTCCTTCTACTTATATATTTTAGAAAGTTAACTGTAAGACAGCCTCAGGCAAGTCCTTCAGGAGGTATTCCTGGAGAAGGCATTGCTGTGATAGGAGATGACAGCTCCACGCTTGTTATTGCCTCTGAACACCTCCTAGTGGGACAACATGTGGAGGTAGAAGACAGTGATATTGATGATCCTCAACCTGTGTAGGCCTAGACTAATGTGTGTGTTTGTGTCTTAGCTTTAAAAAAAAAAAAAAGATTTTAAAATTTTTTAAAAAAATTTTTTAGTAGAAAAAAACTTACAGAATAAAAATATAAAAATATTTTTTTCTGTAACTGTTCAATGTGGTTGTATTTTAAGCTGTTATTACAACAAAGTTTAAAATATGTTAAGTTTTCTACAGTAAAAAATGTTACAGTAGGTTAGGGTTAATTTATCGTTAAATAAAATTTTTTTATAAATTTACTGTAGCTTAAGTGTACAGTGCTTATAAAGTCTACAGTAGTATACAATAATGTCCTAGACCTTCACATTCACTTACTACGCACTCACTCACTCATCGAGAAGTACTTCATTCAGTCCTGCGAGCTCCATTCATTGCACATGCCCTATAAAGGTATACTATTTTTTTTTTTTGAGTTGAAGTCTCACTCCGTCGCTCAAACTGGAATATAGCATCGACCTGCTGGGCTCTGGCAATCCTCCCGCATCAGCCTTCCAAGTACGCGCTACCACCCCTGGCCAATTATTTATTTATTTATTTTAGAGATAAGGTCTTGCCAAGTTGCCTGGGCTGTTCTCAAACCCTTGGGCTCAGGCAATCCTCTCACCTTGGCCTCCCAAAGTGACAGGATGACAGGCTTGAGCCACCGCACCTGGACTTTTTTTATTTTTTATTTTTTTATTTTTTTATTTTTTTATTTTATTTTTATTTTTTTTTAGTTGGAGTCTCACTCTGTCCCCCAGACTGGAGTGCAGTGGCCGCTCCCGGCCACCGCAGCATCGACCTGCTGGGCTCCGGCGATCCTTCCGCCTCAGCCTTCCAAGTAGCTGGAACTACAGGCGCGCGCTACCACGCCTGGCTAATTTTTTAATTTATTGTAGAGATGAGGTCTCGCTTGCTCAGGCAGGTCTCGAACCCGCCGACTCAGGCAATCCACTCACCTCAGCCTCCCAAGGCGCGGGATTACAGGCTGAGCCACCGAGCCCAGCTACTTTTTTTATTTTTTTACTATATTTTTACAGTACTTTTTCTATGTTTAGATATATACATAAAAATAATTGTGTGGCAACTGCCTACAGTATTCAATACAGTCACAGTTCTGTAGACTAGAAGCAATAGGCTATGTCATATGGCCTAAGTGTATAGCAGGCTGTACTATCTTGGTTTGCATAAGTACCTCTATGATGTTCCTACAATGATGTAATCACCTAATAATGCATTTCTCAGAACATATCCCTGCTGTTAATATCTCTGGGGATCAATTTTTACCTTTGTGGAAATGGGGACTGTGCTGGTTAAATGAGGTTCTGTGATACTGTGGGCCACATGAGATTGCACATGCCCCAAACTACTATAGCCAAGAAGGATTTCTTGTTGAGGCAGAAGCTGTGTGATACTAGATCACAGTTCTGTCCAATGGAGAAAGGATATTCAACTTAGATGTAATCAAAAGCTATTCTTTCTGTTAAAATTATAAGGCATACACACTTTTCTCTTCAGGCAGCAACTGGGCAGAGCTCATAGGAATAGAACCCAGCACACAGGCCTGTATGCACTGTTAGCAGGAAAGGGGGTACTGAGTCATTATGCTCTAAAACCACCTCTGTGAAGACATTCCAAGGTTAAAACTAATCATTGCAAGGAATTTTACAGAAAAAAGGTAAAAGGAATCAAAACTTCCTACGTAGTACTTTAAAGCAAATCCATAAGCAAAGCTTAGGGCTATCTCTGCTAACAAAAACAAAGCTTCCTCCATTGTACATTTTCATCAGCAGTACACAAGGGTTCCAGTTTCTTCACATCCTTGTCAACACTTATTTTCTTTCCTTTCATTTCTCTTTTTTTTAATAATAGCCATCCCACCCTGGGAAATAGAACTAAGATGGCCAACAAGAAGCAGATAGTGTGTGTTTCTCCCATAAAGCAAACAAAAATAGAGAGAATTCCTCAGAACTCAGAGAGAAAGGAGACCAGAAGCAGAGAAACAATGAGATCCACAGAGCTCAAAGGAGAAAAAAATCAATCAACCTGGGTTGAACCTAGCCAGACTTGCCTGAATCACTGCACAAACCACAAGAAGGCTCTGGACTCAGTGGGGAAAGTGAATGAGTGGAATTCAGGA
Source organism: Tarsius wallacei (assembly GCA_963574415.1). Taxonomy (NCBI): domain Eukaryota; kingdom Metazoa; phylum Chordata; class Mammalia; order Primates; family Tarsiidae; genus Tarsius; species Tarsius wallacei. The sequence continues at coordinate 7,040 of CAUYQG010224992.1, read as the reverse complement.
GTTCTGTGCTCCTGCCATGGACTTTGAAGGCCCCTGAGCCTAACAGGACTTCAGTCCCTCATGGGAAGCTGCCTTACCCACACCTGTGCTCTGCTGAACTGTGCATGAAGTTACACATGAAAAAAACTCTGAGTGACTCCTGCAGTCATTTCCTTGGAACTCAATCCTTGCTGCTGTTTTCTAACCAGCCTTGGAGAAAACAGCTCCCAAGAGCAAATTCCCCTGTGGAAGATAGTTCCTGGCTAGGGTAGGCTCCCACAAGAAGATTTGGGGCTGGCCACACTTTTATATTCTGAATGCGGACTGACGGAGGCTAAGGTGGGAGAGCTAGGTGGAATTTGTTGCCCTAGAAACCGTTCACTCCTCATGTAAACTCTTCTGTGCAGCCTCTGCATAATACAGCAGCATTTCCCCAGGGGCCAGTGAATCCTTCTCAATCCCATTGGGGTAGCCAATAGTGCACACAGCTGGGGAACTTGAGCACTCCCCCCCACCCCCAGCCACAATCCACTCAAAGGCTCAAAATGGTCAGAGAACTTTGGTAATCCCCACAACCCCACTCATTGGCAAGGTTGGCTATGTGCTTCCTGTGGGGTAGCATAGGCCAAGCAGAAAGCTCACAGCCACCATTGCAGCTTGCTCTCTCCCACAGATGTCACCTTCTGACCAAAGGTCAATGGGCACAGCCCATTATATCTGCTACAATGCCTCAGCCCAGACCCCAGATAACACCACCATACAAGCCACCTTGGCCACCAGGAAGTCTTCAACCTGTACAGGTTCCCACCACAGCACCACTACAACTAGCAATTGAGAAATTCATCTTATCAAGCCTATATATAACCAAGAGAAACCTATAGTGCCTACAGCAGCCCTCTGCCTACCTCAAATAAGAAGAAATATTCTACTCAAATAAGAAGAAACCAGAAAATTATTCTGACAACATGAAAAAAACAGAACTTTTCAAAACCCCCAAAAGACAACACTAACTCTTCAGCAATAGACCCTAACCAAAATGAAATTCTTGAAATTCCAGAGATAGAATTCAAAAGTTGGTTATTAAATTGCTCAGTGAGATCCAGGACAAAGTTGAAAACCAGCATAAATAATTAAAACTATTCAGGAAATGAAAATAATAAATTCTTCAAAGAGATTGACACTCACCACCAACAACAACAACAAAATTGAAAGGAAGAAAGCTGAACTTCTGGAAATGAAAGACTCATTTAGGGAAGTACTGTAGTAGAAAAATTTAACAGTAGACCAGAACAAATAGAAGAAAAAAAATCTCAGAATTTGAAGATAAGGCTTTTGATTGGCCTGCCCAGAAAGCAATAAAGAAAAATGAACCAAGAGAATGAAAAAAAATCTTCAAGAGATGTGTGATAAGGTAAAACATCCAAATCTAAGAACCATAGGTGTTCCTGAGGAAGAAGGAAAGGAAACAGGTTTGGGTAACCTATCTGAGGGAATAATTGAGGAAAAATTCACTGGCCTTGCCATATATTTAAATATCCAGATATAAGAAACTCAAAGAATACATGAAACATTGCAAAAAGGTCATTGCCAAGGCATATAGTAATTGGGCTACGCAAAATTAATGTGAAAGAAAGAATTCTAAGAGCAGTGAGACAAAAGCATCAAATAACTTAAAAAGGTAAACCTATTGTTAACAGCAGATTTCTCAGCAGAAACCCTACAAGCAAGAAGTAATTGGAATCTTATCTTCAATCTCCTCAGACAGAATATCTGAGGAGCAAAGCTAAGTTTCCTAAATGAAGAAAAATGAAGATTAATTAGCAATTAAAAGTCTCCCAATAAAAAAAGTCCAGGACCTAATGGACTCACAGCCTAATTCTACCAGACTTTCAAGGAAGAATTTATATTAATTTTACTGAAAATATTCCATAAGATTGAAAAGGAGGGAATTCTTCCTAACTCATTCCACAAAGCCAGTATCACTGTAATACCAAAGCCAGGAAAATACACAACCAAAACAGAAACTACAAAACAATATCCCTAATGAACATAAATGCAAACATCCTCAAGAAAATACTATCAAACAGAATTCAATAGCACATTAAAAAAAGAAAAAACTCCACCATGATGAAGTCGATTTCATCCCAGGAATGCAAGGATAGTTCAACATGTGCAAGTCAATAAACATGATGGATGACATAAACAGAATTACAAACAAAAGTCATTTAAATAAATGCAGAAAAAGAATTTGATAAAATCTAGCATCCATTTATTATTAAAAAAAAACCCTGAGAAAAATAGGCATAAAAGGAACATTCCTCAAAATAATAAAAGTCATATATGACAAACTCACAGCCAATGCCATCCTGAATGGAGAAAAGTTGAGCATATCCCTCCCCCCAACCAAACTGGAACAAGACAATGATGCCCACCTTCACCACTTCTATTCAACATAATACTGTAAGTCCTAGCCAGAGCAATCAGTCAGGAGAAAGAAATAAACTGTGTCCAAATTGGAAAAGAAGAAATCAAACTGCCTCTGTATGCCAGTGATAATGATCTTTAACCTAGAGACTCTTAAAGGCTCCTCCAAAAGACTCCTGGACTTGATAAATGAATTCAGTAAAGTCTCATGATATAAAATCAACACACATAAATCAGTAGCACTGCTATATACCAATAGTAACCAAGCTGAGAATCAAATCACGAACTCAATTTCATGTACAATAATAGCCAAAAAGCTAAAATACCTAGGAATATATTTAACCAAGGAAGTAAAGAGCTCTACAAGGAGAATTACAAAACACTGATGAAAGAAAAGACACAAGTAAATGCAAGACATCTCATGCTCATGTATTGGAAGAATTAACACTATTAAAATGACCATAGTGCCCAAAGTAATTAACATATTAAATGTAATCGCTATCAAACTATCAATTTCATTTTTCACAGATTTAGAAAAAAAATCCTAAAATTCATATGGAACCAAAAAAGAACCAGAATAGCCAAAGCAATCTTGAGCAAAAAGAACAAAGCTGAGGCATCATATTACCTGACCTCAAATTATACTAAAGTTACAGTAACCAAAACAGCATGGTACTTTTACTAGAGCAGACACATGGACAAATGAAACAGAATAGAAAATCCAGAAATAAACTCAAACACCTAAAACTAACTGATATTTGAAAAAGCAGACAAAAACACACACTGGGGAAAGTACACCCTATTCAACAAATGGTGCTGGGAAAATTGGATAGCTACATGCAGAAAAATAACACTTGATTTCTATCTCTCACCATATACAAAAATTAACTCAAGGTGGATTAAAGATTTAACTGTCAGAACTGAAGCTAAAAACCCTGGAAGAAATGCTAGGAAAAACTCTCCTGTACGTTAGCCTAGGCAACAAATTTATGGCTAACACCCCAGAAACAAATACAACAAAAGCAAAAATAAATAAGTGGGACTTAATTAAGCTAAAGAGCTTCTACACAGCAAAAGAAATAATCAACAGAGCAAATAGACGACCTACAGAAGGGAGAAGATATTCACAAGCCATACATCTAACAAAGGACTAATATCCAGGATCTACAAAGAACTCAAAGTGGGCAAATGAAGACGATCTCTCAAAAGAAGAGACATCTCTCAAAAGAAGATATACAAATGGCCAACAAATATATTAAAAAATTCTTGACATTACTAGTCATCAGGGAAATGCAAATTAAAACCACAGTAAGATACCACCTTATGCCAGTCAGGATGACCATTAATCAAAAATCAAAAAACAAGAGATGCTGACATAGATGTGATTAGAAGGGTATGCTAATACACTGTTGGTGGGAGTGCAAATTAGTACAACCTGTATGGAAACTGGTATAAAGATATCTCAAAGAACTAAAAGAAGATCTACCATTCAGTCTTGCGATCCCATTACTAGGTATCTACCCTAAGGAACGGAGGTCCTTGTACAAAAAAGATACCTACAAATCACAATTGCAAAGATGTGGAATCAACCTATATGCCCATCAACTGACCAGAGGATAATGAAAATATTATATATGTATATGTGTTACATATTATATATGGCATATATATGTCATTAAATATTATTCAGCAATAAAAAGAATGAAATAATGTCTTTTGCAGCAACTTTAATGGAATTGGGGTACACCATTCTAAGAAAACTAATGCAGGAAAGGAAAACCAAACACTGCATGTTCTCATAAGTGGGAGCATGTTCTTACTATAAGCTAAGGATCCTCAAAGTCACACAGAAAGCTACAATGGACATTGGTGACTTGGGAGAGAATAGGAAGGGGTAGAAGGATGAAATATCACCTATCAGGTACAATGTGCACAGGTGGAAGTAGTGGATACAATTAAAGCCCAGAATTCTTTGCCATTATACAATGCATCCCTGTAACCAAAAACTAGCTTATCCTCTAAGGCTATTGAAATAAAAAGGGAAAAGCAAAAACATACAAAGAAGAAACCAAAGCTCCCTCTTATGAATAATTTGACCTTTTTATTGCAATATGTGTGACAGAAGCCAGTCTACAAACACCAAAAGGATTATTACAACATGAATAATTTTAGAAGTAGCAGAATCAGGGTAAACAAACTTCTCTTAGCCATAATATTGCCCATTTCTTGGTGATGGGGCCATCAGGAATGAATGCCAGAACTATTTTATATTCAAATTAGCATTTCAATTAACCATATAAGAAAAACACCTAGTTTTTATTTTCTTTTGAATTTAGTTTGGTCAATCTTGATCAAATTTTCCTTTGGCTTCATAAAGTCATAAAGTCCTGAGTTTAAAATCTTCTAAGTATGGTTATAAATGCATATTCATACTGGATAAGCAGTCCAAACGTGACTATTTTATTGAAGACTCTGGTCCTCAGCAGATTGGCATTAGATGGTTATACTCCTTAGAGAAAGTTCACTAAGTTGAGAGTTATTTCTGTCTTACTGAGCACCAAGCCAGATATATATAGATATATAGATAGATATAGATATATATTCCAATAAATAATTTCTCCTAGGGTTAATAACTTTTCCTGGAGTTGAAACAGAGCTTTGTTTTATGTCTTATGATATAAGTAAAAGTTCTAATATTGGAAAAACTCAGTATAACATTTTCTTTTTCATTTTGCTGAGGTGAAGAAATCAAATAAGCTGTGTGAGCAGTCAAAACTGGGTCTGATTTTAGAACTAACAATATCTAGGATAGACATCTGAAGTTAGACAGTTACCTTACACAATTAATTTTACCACAGTCTCAAGTTTTCTCATCTTTAATATAGGATTGAGAATCTCAGCCCAAAGTTTTTGCAAAAATCAAATGAGATTAATATCTAAAGGCAATATGTAAAATAAATGCTATACAAAAATACGTATTGTTATTTTTCAGATCCATTTTATTAAGGACCAGATATATAACTTCTAGGGAACATGGAGTCTTTATGGTTCGGTGGAAAAATGGCCATTTGACTAAAAATCTATTTCCCTCTTCTCTTCTTCTACATTAGGTAAAGGTGATATCATTGGGAGCAGCATTGCACATCTAAATCCTTTAAGGATTCTCCATTTCCTACGAATCAAGTATAAACTACTCATGTTGCCAAATCAAGCCTTTTGCAGTACGATTCCAAACTCTTTTTCAGAATGTATGTTTCATTATAACTGACACATAAGGTAAACTCATCTGTTTCTGTTCTCTAAATCTACCTCAGATGCTTTTCTGTGTATTTTCTTAAGCTGTCTCCTCAGCCCAGAACACTTTCCCATCAATCTTTTCTTAATTATACTTTGTGTTTTTTAAGGCCCATTTTTGGAGAAACTATTCTTTATGAGGTTAATTCAACCATTCTCTTCTAGACCTGAATTCTATAATCCCATTTCCTCCTCAAGCTCCTTATTTCCTTCCTTTCTCTCCCCTAATTCCATCCTGTGATTCAAAAGTCAGCTTACTGTCTCTTTCTTTGAAATACAACTGCAGAAGCTCCTTAACACTCTACTTGCAGTAAGATTCCTACATTCCACCTTATTAAGAGATTATGGCAGAAGGAAGAGTGGTAAGTTGGGCTATCTTTAATTATCTCTGAATCTATTCCAGATGAATTAGTATAGTTTATGTTTTGTCTGTTCAGCCTACATAGGATATCCCAGCCTAGTTTCAGATTGCCCCAAGCACAGAATATAGCTCCCATTCTTTATTTTTCCATGCTCTCCACCATCAACAATCACCAAACTTCACTCACATGAGGTACGTGTAATAGAGCAGATATCAGAGCTGAAGAAGCTTCACAGAGAAATAGAGAAGAGTCAACATCTGCAGACAGATTCCCTTAAACCTTTGACTGAGTGCAGACCTGCACATAGTGGGATAAAACTCCTAAAGCTGGAGAAAGAACTTTATAAAGCAGAAAACCTCACACAGAGCTGGAAATATTTTGCATTCCCACCAACAATTAGAAATCTCTTGAAATACATTGGGTATTAGTAGAGACTTTGAAAGGGTCATGAGTTAGTAGTGGGACTAAATTAATCCCAGAGTAAAGGCTTCTCTGGACCAATTATAACAAAGCTTAAAAGTAAGACACAAAATAATCAAACCAAGGCAAGTAACTTAACCTTATACCATAAAAAAATAACTAAACCCACCAACCAATCACTACATAAGTTCTAACATCCCATCAAAAGTTTTTCAGCATGCAAGAAACATGAAAATAAGACCCACGAGAAGAAGATCAAATCAATAGAAACAGACTCAGATATAACATTGATCATGGGGAGACCAGATAAATAATTATAAATAATTATTATAAATATTTTCGAAGACATAAAATCTATAGTAAACATGATTAAAAATAATGGAAGATTTTTTTTTTTTTTTGAGTTGGAGTCTCACTCTGTCACCCAGACTGGAGTGCAGTGGTCGCTCCCGGCCACCGCAGCCTCGACCTGCTGGGCTCCAGCGATCCTTCCACCTCAGCCTTCCGAGTAGCCGGAACTACAGGCGCACGCTACCACGCCCAGCTAATTTTTTTTTTATT
>CAUYQG010224988.1:0-19258 GCA_963574415.1 Tarsius wallacei | reverse complement strand
ACTCAATGCCTAAACCCGAAACCACCATAATGAATTATTAACTTCTACTATTCTGTGCTAATTCAAACTATTAAATTGTTTCTATTAAAACAATTGCTGCTATGGTTACATTCTCCTAACACCAGCTGGCTTAATTCAAACTTCACTGCCCCCCCAAATCAAACTAAACTAACCACACTTCTATAATAAAACGGTTACTTAAATTTTCTTTAACCTATATAAACTATTTTCTAAAACCTACATCTATAAATTTCTAAAATCACATCAAGAGAACCTGTGACCTGCACTAAGGCTCCTCAATGTGACTCAAAGTTAAACTCAATTTGTTTTAAACACAAAAAACCATAATCCGTGGAAAATGGGAACAATAGACTCCCAAGTTTAGCTGTGTACGTTCCGGTCTCAGAGATTTCTGTTAGAGCCAGCAGGAGCTTTTCCTGGTTGCAATGCCAAGTGGAAAAGAAGGGAGGGAATGGGGTCAACAGCTCCCAAACACATCCTAGTGGTCTCAGGGTCAACGGCCCTTCCTGATCCCTAACGCTCAGTGGGCCTCCATGGCCAGCTCCCAACAGGCTATTGTCCAGGTGAATGAAGTAACTCCTAGATGGATAGACATTCCAACATGGAAGCAGATGACAGTGAGACTGTCTGCTGAATTGTGAGTTTCTGGAGTCCAGGCATTGGCCTGGCCCCTGGCCGAATTCCCCAGAACCCAGAAACAGAGCCTGGCACACGGTGAGAGCTCAGAGCGTTAAATGCTTGAATGCAGGGATCTCAAAGATCAACATGTCCAAGTCACCCATTTTACAGATGGAGACTTGAAGAGCAGGGATACTGAGGTCCTCGCCCAAGTCCACATAGCAGTGAAGTTAGACATTAAACCAAGGGCTCCAGATTATATACCCAGAGTTGTTGTCTCCCAGTACATTCGATGTGATATTCCACTGTGACAGTCATGGACTCTGCACTAACATTTGTCCCTTCATTCACAAGGTAGGTGATCATTCATATAGTTTGATTGTTATATGTTGAACCAATGGTTCCCCATCATGCTTGTACACTAGAATCACCCAGAGAGCAAAACCCAAAATTTCTAAGGAGGCAGGCGACCTGATTTACTTTTACCTGGACATCAGTATTTTTCTTAAGCGTCCCAGGTGATTTGAAGAGGCGTCAGGGTTAGGAACCACTGGGATAGTTTAGGCTGATCGTATGTATCACGCAAGTGAGTGGAAAGCCCTTGCCTGGGTGGTAAGTCCTCTGATTAGATGCTGATGGATGTCCATCTCCTGCCTGCACTGCTCCTGCCTCGGGAGCCCCTGGACAGCCCACACTCACTGGATGTGGCTTCTGGGACAGATGGTGGATGTAACACCATAATGATCAGGCTTGTGTGTCCGCCAGGTATCTTCTGCCTCTGTGTGGGCGTCTCTGAGACAAGCTGCGAGGGGGCCAATTATCTTTGCCATCTCCCCCTCAGTCTGTCCCTCATTCTAAAGACAAACCTTGTGGAGCCAGCTGCTTTGTGGGGGATTCAAAGAAAGACAAGCTGAAGCCCCTGGTCTTACGGGACTCTCAGTGCACGGGGCAGGTGGAGGGGAGCATATTTGGTGTTTGTTAGTACAAAGTGAGGTTGCACTGACTTCTTTGCTTCATGCTGGGATTTAAAAATCAGCTTTCTTGGAAACCTTCGCTGTTTGTTTTTTTCAAAAGTTGGTCGTATGGCCATCATCACCTTATCAAATTAGTCGTATGGCCATCATGACCTTATTGGACCTTCCCAGGCCTCCCTGTGGTGTGAGGGGCTGTGTTCTGAGGAGGAGGAGTATGTGGCAGGGCAGCAAGTAGGAAGCTAGGACGAGATGCAAGTGTCACCACACACCTAGGGTTACTTCTTAAGATAAAAAAGAGGCAATATCTGATTTCCCTAAGTAAGTCAAACCTGAGTCTGTTCAGTTGTCAGGCCTCACAAACATGTCTTGAGTGGAGCAAAAGGGAGACAAAAAGTAAGCAATACCCACCACCACCTGCCGCTGGCCTGGGTACCAGCCAGCTGGCGAAGCTGCCCTGAGCTGGACCCCTAACATGGAGCCCACGGGGAGAATTGCAGGACAGGCTAGCTGATGAGCTTACGGCAGGGGTGCCCCAAAGCTGTCCAAGCCAACCCTCTTCTGGTGCAAGAGACCCACGCTCAGAGGGTGGCCCCTCCCCAGCTGCCACCGGGGACCGGTAACCAAGGTGACTCACAGCCAGAGAGTATTTCTAATTATTGTTTTATCTCATTGGCACATTTCAAGGCTTACTGTGTGGAAGCAATTTCGGAATCTGTGAGGGAACCCCTACAAAACAGGGGGTGCTCCCCAGAGATGACAACTTACCAAGTATCTTGGAGGAGGCCTGGGAATGTGTGTGCAGAGCAGCCAGAGGACTTCGTCCCCAGAATGGTGGCAGCTCTGTGGACACTCTGTGACATCCCAGGGAGGGAAGGACAGCAGTTCAGGAAGGACTAAGGAAGGAACCTCCATCCTGTGCTGAATCTAGGGCTGATGGTCCAGACTGCGGGTAGCCCTGGAGCTAGTGGCAATGCAGACAGCTAACACAGAAGGAGCATGTGACTCTTGCTAAGCATTTTTTATCCATGCTGTATTATTTATTCCTTACAGCAACCCTATGCGGTGTACACTGCTGTTATCCCTGTATTACAGATGAAGGAACTAAGGCACAGCACTGTCAAATGACTCACACCAAGTCACACAGCTGATAGGACGGAGCTGGGTGCAGACCAGGCTCCCTGCAGAGCCCAAGCGGTTAGGCTGTTCTGATGGCTGAAGCCTCAACATGGTTCTGATTCCTCCAAAGGGAAGGGATGAGCTGGGAAGATGAACAGTGCTGCCATGGGGAGATCTGGGAGAAAGAAAAGCTACCAGTTGGCTCCGACAGAACACAGCGCTGGGGCTGGTGAGCAGGGCTGTGACTTCACACCCCTGGAAATCTGACCCTCGGCATTCTGCTCCACTTCAAGGACAGGACGGGACTGGTGGACCTGCCGGTGAAGAGACATGGGGACAACTTTGCTGACTGAGCCAGGCAGGAGCTGTCTCGCGTTCACCGTTTGTCCCGGCCCCCACCCTGGCCCCTAAGAGCCTCTCAAATGGAAGAGTGGGATGGTATATGAAGAAAAAGTTCATCACATCCCTACCCCCCAAAGATCTGCTAATGCAAAGTGAGTCCAAGAGCTATCAGAGGACCGTTGTGGTCTCTTGGGGATGGGCGTCCCCCCTCTATCCATTTCTACCATACAAGAAGCAGATGTCTTGTTCGAATCGTCAAGCAGGTTTCTTTGTGGACAGGGCCATCAGATGTTTTGTTTTTTTTTTTTTCTTAACATGAAGAGAGGGCTGGTTAGTGCTATTTCAATGTGGGCTGAGCTCACTCAGCAGAGCAACTTACCCCCTGGAGAACAAGAAAATGATAAGCAAGTATAAATCATGCTGAAAGGAATGAGACCTCATCATGAGTCATTAGGACAGATGCCACATTGGCGAGCAGATGAAAAACCTTTGATGAAGACCAGTTGTAAAAGCACAAGCTAATGCTGAAGAAATGCATCGTGGTCACTCAAAAGTGTAATGTATGCATGTTTCTCCCTTTTCTCTCTCTGTCTTCAAAAAAACAAATGCAGTAAATGTCAAGAGTGGTCAAATGACATTTCCTGTGCTGGACCCTGGGGGGAGAGATTCAGAGAAGGCGAGATTTGAAAGGATACTTTTAATCAGTGAATGCTAAGTGCAGTTTAGGGCAGGAATTCTAGAATGACATCACCAATGTGAACCTCAGCCCTAAACAGGTATGTCCTGCCATGTGACAGTAACTAAATCAGAGCATCACTCCTGGGACCTGAGAGCTTATATCAGAGCATGGATGAACTTGCCATCCAGAGACATTCCGAAGAAGGGACCACAGAGTTGCCAGTGCTGTCTTTGTCCATGTCTACAGACAGCAGAAAGCAGTACGCCAGGGATGACATGTCAGCTCTGCACCCAGGGGATCTGCTCTATGTGTCTGTTCTGCCACTTTATAGCTGGGTGATTGTGATGGCTAATCTCAGATGTTGACTTGACTGGGTTACAGGACATCCAGGGACCTGGAAAAACATTATTTCTAGGCGTTTCTGTGAGGGTGTTTCTGGATGAGATTAGCATTGGAATCAGTAGACTGAGTAAGGAAGATCCTCCCTCACCCAATGTGGGCAATTGGTTGAGGGCAAGATAGAACAAAAAGACAGAGGACAGGTGAATTTATTCTCTCTCTCTTCTGGAGCTGAGACACCCATCATTTCCTGCCCTTGGTTGGACATCAGAACTCCAGGTTCTCTGGTCTTTGGCCTCAGACTGAGAGTTATGCCATCAGCTCTCTTGATTCTCAGGCCTTTGGACTCTGACTGAGCTATCTTCTGGCTTCCCTGGTTTTCCAGCTTGCAGACAGCATATCCTGGTACTTCTCAGCCTCCATAATTGTATGAGCTAATTTTCATAATAAATTCTCTGTCATTCATCAGTCCATCCATCCATCCATCTGTGTATCCATCTTTCCATCCATCCATCCATCCATCCATCCATCCATCCATCCATCCATCCATCCATGTGTGCATCCATTCGTCCATCTATCCGTATCCATTCATCCATCTGTCCATCCATCTGTGTATCCATCCTTCCATCCATCCATCCATCTGTGCATCCATTCGTCTATCCATCCATCCATCCATCCATCCATCCATCCATCCATCCATCCATCCATCTATCCATGCATCCATTTGTCCATCCACCCATCTGTGCATCCATTCATCCATCCATCCATCCATTCATCTATCCATCCACCCATGTGTGCATCCATTCGTCTGTCCATCCATCCATCCATCCATCCATCCATCCATCCATCCATCCATCCATCCATCTATCTATCCATCTATCCATCCAATTGGTTCTGTTTACCTGAAGAACTCTGACTAAGGCAGTGGCTTTGGGCAGGTTCCTTAACTTCTTTAAGCCTCTTTCCTCATCTAAACAGAGAATCATAATCCCAGTACCCACTCTCTGAACAGGCTTTTTTGATTGCAGGCAAGACAAACAGATTCTGATGACTTAAGCAGAAAGAAAATGTTTAGGAAGGATGTTGATTAGCTCTCAGAACTAGAGGAAAGCACATAAAAACAGGTCTCAGAAAGATCAAGGGCTGGGTCATTTGGGAATCTTGGAACAAGACTCAATGGACAGGCTCATCAGGGTCTGGTAAGCACTGTCTTTGTGTCATCTTGTCGGGTTTATATTCCAGAGAGAAAATATCTAACAGCGGCATTTGGTCATGTCCCTACCCCTTGGCAGGAAGAAAACAAGCCACTTTGACTTTGGTCAATAAGGAAGGAAGAGTTTGTATTAGCAGAAGAAGAATGCAAGAATGTCATTGGAATTGCCTGACATCATGTATGTAAAGTTCTCAGCACCATGCCTAGTGCATTGTCAGAGCTGAAAAACCAGCAGTTGTGTATGCACAATTCTAAATTAGAGTGATTTATAGTAGATCAATAATGTAAGCTTTTCTGAATAAAAAGCTAATGATGCAGGTACAATAATGAGTGCAATTAAAATGGGAAATTTGAATAAGATCATTGGACTGTATCAGTGTCAACAATCTTGGCTGTGATGTTATTTTAGAGGTTTGCAAAATCTTTTCATTGGAGGAACTAGGCAAGGTGGACAGGAATTTTCTCTGTATTATTCCTTGATAACTGCATGAGAATCTACAACATTCTCAACTTAAAAATTCAATTAGTAATAAAAAGCCAATGATGACTTTAAAATCTCAAGAAGTTTTTGTCCCCATTAGAGTTCATCATTTCAATTGCCCACACCACAGAAAAATAATCAGAAAAATGCTCTTTACATGTAAGAGACTTCATAGATTAAAAATTCCTTTTAAACGTTTGAGAAAAACTTAACATACAATAAAAGAGCAAGGCCAGGAAAGAATAGTCCTTTCCTAAAAATGCTCATTATTGGACACTTGATTCACACACACACACACACACACACACACACACACTCACACGCTCACACATACTCCTGTTCTCTCAATAAACATGTGAGCATCATGTCATCCTGGTTTGTCCCTAGTGGTTTATCTTAGAAGGAGCTGTTTGTTCTCAAATCTTATCTTTTAAATGTTAGTTTATTTAAGTAAAGGTGGGCTTCCCTTGAGTGTCAGCTCTAGAGAAATGTTTGTTAGGTTTATTGAGTCCTTGTTTATACATTGTGGGATTATGCTAAGAAAGAAACCCTTGCCCAAGGACTTTGAAGGGCCCTGTGGTTGGTGTATCCTCGCCTTCTGCTCTCTGTGGTCATCCTGGAGGGGCTGGAGCCCCCCTTTGGTGAAAGGTAGAATCTAACCACACATCAAATTTTTGCTCACTCACTTTTTTTCCCTTTCAATGTTCTCTAGCCAATGTTTATGGGTGGCCTGCTTACTGGGCCATGACTCCCTATGCTAAGCAGTGAGGACGACACCAAGGCCCAATTCTCCCCTTAAAAAATTTACAGTTTGAAAAAAAATTACCGTTTGATAGTGGACCATGGTGTGTGCGCCAATAATAACCAGTCAGGGCAGTGGGTCTGTATGCCTTGTGCACATAACAAAGTGCTAGATGGAGTCAAGAAGAAAAAAAACAAGTAAATTCAGCCATGAGTTCTAAAATGTGAGTTCCTGCCATTTAAATTGCATCGCAGGCAAGGACTACAAGCTGGTATTGGCTTCCTCGGGTGGTTCTGCAAACTTGAAGTTCTCCATTTCCCCAACTTGAATGCACATCCCAATACCAGCAACCACTTCTACCTTAGACGACCCTCTCTTATTCTGGTGGAGAGGGATTGGAGAACAGAGTGTTTGCATTTGACTCTATCGGCCGTTAGCTGTGGCTAGATTTTAGCAGGCGATGAGGGGGAGGATTACAGAATAAAATGCCCTCCAGAGTTCATTGGAAATGATTACAGAATAAAAATGCCCTCCAGAGTTCATTGGAAAGAAACCGTAGGAACATTTTCACCAGAAGAGGCAAGACTTAGGAGAAGCACAGCTATGTGTTCTCAGGCAGGGTACCTGATTTCTCTGTGCCTAAGTTTTCTCCAACTGTTGAATCAGAAAAGTAATTGTGTACTATAGGTGGTTCTGGAAAAGAAATTGGTGACTACCTGCAAAGTTCTTAGAACAATACCTAGCCTATGGTACACTTTAATAATTTCAAAAATACTGCAATGTCTTCACATGTTGATGAGCATGTTTGAGGACAGAGACATCTTCCAACGGGCCACTGAGGGCAGGAACAAACCCGTGAGTGGAAGACACAAGCAAAGAAGCGTATTCAATCACAAGCAGTAAAGCAAAAGTTGAGTTGCCCCAGGAGGTATTGAGGCCTGCATCTTGGAGGGCCCACTCATGACTTAGTGACACTCTGTGTCTTGACTGAGAGTCACAAGCCTACAGAAAAAAATGATCACTGGCTCTGTGCTAAGAGTTCTTATATTGGAAGCGAGGGGACTTTTCCAATTTTGTTCATTTCTGAGTTCATTTGTTCATTTCCAATGCCTAGACAAGTTCCTGGTACAAGGAGTAGGCATCTTTTTTTGCAGTTGTAGGAGCTACAACTGCAATCCTTACTCTGAGGATAAGGATATTGAAGCCTAGAGGAATGTGTTATGTTGTCCAAGAAATTGAAGCCATGAACTCTACAACCAGAAGGTATAGGGTCAGGGACTGGAACCTACGTCTGATACCTTCTTCTGTAAGTCTCTGCCAGAGAGGCTTGCCTCCATGGCCTGCAGATACCTTTCTGGTTCTCCAGTCTTTGATGTGAAGAAATTACGAAGTTCAAAGAGCATGCAACTCTGTCATTGGATCACCGAGTCACAGGATCACAGGAGGCAGGATTTGTCTTTATTTCTTGGATTTGTAGTGAATGACTAAACAGAGAAGAAAGTAAAGTTATGGCTACTGTGTGCTGACTATATTGTCTGTTTGTTGCCCCCATGCTGATTTGAGAGGTATTTTTAGAGTCACATGTTCATTATTCATGGTCGATGTTTTTACTAGTACCAAAAACTAGATAACAGCAGAGAATTCCTGGTTGGTGACTTATTCTCAAGGTTGGCGCCGAGCCGTGTCTTAAATGATTCATACTCTTCTTTGGCTGTGGAATGTCATCAGTTCTTTATGACTTGGGGCCAGAAAGCGCATGAGTTTCTCAGGACCGATCCGGGAGTTAGGATTACCCATACGTCACAGATGGCAGACTCTCACCTAAATATCTTGCAATAATTGTTGAGTGGATGAGAGTCTCCAAGTTCCTGCAACTACTGTGATAGATGAGTGAAATTTGGTTAGTGACTCCGTTGCTATGAAATTTTTCTCATTGCTGGTTTTGTTGACATTGCACTTGAGTGAAATCAAAACTATTTTGTCTAGGAAAAAGGATGAGAAGAGTTAATATTATGCACAAGTATTTTAAACAGTGATATTTTCAAATTGTCTCCAAAGGCTGTAATGCTTAAATAAAGCACATACTTCATCCTCCTTAAATTTTCTAGCATAGCGCCTTAGTGTATTAGCAAAGTTGATTTGAAATAGACGCGTTAAGCTTGACATGGTAAGGGTTTTCTTAGGAACCACGCTCAGATCTTTTACAGGATAATTGGAGTTATTCTCCAACAAGAAGTGATTTTATATAATCTTGAAACCATTTTCACTTAAATATCAAGTGTTATTTCTTCTTTGCTATAGAAAAATAAAAGTTTAAATACGTACCTATGTGGATGGCTGGAGATTAGCAGTTTACCTCGGGTCGTCTGTGGCCATTGACCTGTGGATAAAACTATGAAATCTGAGTGTTTTACAACAAGTTCAAAATAAAGTAGAGAATTAAATAATTATCCCTAATTTTACATCCATAGATCACTTCTTTTCATGCTTCTCCCAGTTTCTGAGAAAGAGGGTTATATTTTTGCCCCTAGAGTCATTTGCTCACTTATATCCTAGGTCCTATTATTTCTGCCTTTCCCTTCAGAATGCCAGGGTTTTTTGTCCCTAATTACTTTGCCTTTATCAGCTTTCCTAGGCTCTTCAACATTAATTTCTTCCTTCCTACCTCTAAATATGCTCTGATATCTCTAGTTTAAAAAAAAAAAACAACGTAGCCATCTATGTATGTATTTATGTATGTCTGCCTATCAGTCTATCTATCTAATCTATCTATCTATCTATCTATCTATCTATCTATCTACCTACCTACCAACCTACCTGTCTACCTGCCCATTCATTCATCCATCCATCCATCCACTCCGGTCAAATTCTCCATCTTGTAGCCAAACTGTACACTCCCATGGGCTCTGCTGCCCTCTGACCTCTCCGTCCATTCCCCTTTCATACCATCTCCTCTCCTCCATGCTCTTTTATTTCAGACATCCCAAAGGAAGAGCCATTTTCTCTCCAAATTCAATGCTTTCTTCTCGGTTGACTTTATCCTTCTCCTCCTCCCCTTGAGCAGCCACCCTCCTCTGTCTTCTATGCGGATCTATTTTCTGGTATCTCCAACCTATCCCCTTTACCGCCTTCACTTCCTCCTTGTAAGTGTGGGTGGACTCCGTGGCACCTGGTCCTTGGCCCTGGAGTCTGGATTCTTCAGGCTTCCTCTGAGACCTATCTCCTGCTCTCATCTATTCCGAGGGGAACACACCCCTAGCCCTGACCTACCACCTGCTGTCTAATCCTTCAGGAATGTCCTCTTATCTTCCAGAGCCAGCCTCTCCAAACATGAGCTCCTGGTCTCCCCCACGCCTTCTTAGTGGGATATAATTTCCAACTGCGTGTGTTCCCTTCTCAGCGGGCAGAAACTCCATTCACGGTCCAGATTTAGTCAAAGTTCCCATGTTCTTCCTCCAGTCTCTCTCAGATGTGTCCTTCCTCTTCCCTGCACTGCTTCTGGTTCACCTCAGTTCATACTTGGGTTATTTCAACAATCTCCTCAATAACCTTCCAGAAATTTTCTGCCACCAATTTGTCCTACAGTGATGCCAGGCTAGAATCCCAGACTCATTCGTCTGTGTCTCCTCTTTGCCAGCTGAGTGTTCTTTCCAAGGGATGGATTGGCGGGTGTCACTGTTCTGCTCACTCACCTTTGATAGTTCCCCAGTGCTGAGGAGGAGGCGTCCTGGTGCTTTAAGGTGGCTCCTAAATCTCTTTCGGTCACGTCCCAGCCTTACTGGTTGCATTTTCTCCTGCTGACAGTCTTCCTTCTCTTCCATACAACCCCTCCCCAGATCACATACCCTAGGCTTCACCTCTGTGAAATGATTCCTCACCTTCCAATTCACCAGGGTGTTGACATCTCCATACCTCTGCTCATTCAGTTCTCTCATCTGAAATGCCATTGTCACCTTTGCTTGGTGAATCCGTGTCTACTCATTTTCTAATGTGCAATGACTCTTCTCTTAAAGCTTCTCCTGTTCTACCTAAAGTCCCTCCTCATTCTGTCGCCACTCAAGTAGTCTTTTCCTTCCTCTTTCATCCTCTACAACTTTATACCTCTCTTTATCATAGCGTGTGCACTTTATTAAATCTCTTAATAAGTCTGCTCATACTAATGAAGTGTGAGCTTGCCTGAGATCTGATTAATGTCTTCTCTCTGTATCCCCAGCACCAGACCTGCAATAGATGCCCGTTAAATACTGATTGGATTAAATTTTATGTGACACTTGCCTGTCGAAGGTACAAGATTAGGTTCCCTTTCATTGACATCCCTGGTCCAGCTGTCCACCATATTTACCATGATTCCCTAGCAGACAGTCAGTCAAAGTTTTCTGGAAAATGCCTGGACTCATTCCTACGTTTGTGCATTCCTGCGCCCTCTGCTCTCTCTTCCCCTGCAAAGCCTAGCCTGCTTCCTTACCACATTTGTACTGTCTTCTATCTTCTGTGTAATCTGTAGTGACCTTAACATACAGCCAGTGCACCGAGTGGCTAAGGACTCGAATGGGCTCTCCAGCTGGTTTTTCCTGTGTGTCTTATCTCCTGGAATGTTGCAAAAGCTGGATGAAGGCAGAGGCCATGCTGTGCCCTTCCCTTGAATACTACCCATGCTGGCTTCATGGTATGCACGTAGTTGTACATCAGAAACCTGATGAATTGTTTAGATGTCTTGTACTCCATTTCCAAGTATCCAAGGTCATCAAGCTTACGGTCTTATGGCTAAATCCTTGTGCTGTAATCACGGAGTTGCCAAAACATGAGTAGGCAGTCTGGAAATGACTAGAATTTGAGAAACAGCAACCTTCTGCCCCAGCCTGATCCTGTTGGGGCTTTGTCCTCCCCTAGAATTTGGTAGAGCTGCACATTTTTTTCTGAACTGGTCACTCTAGAATGTTTCAAGCTTAAAGAGGACCGTCATTGAGCTTGAATCTCACATTCTCCAGAATAATCAGAGGCCCTCCTACCTCTGAAAAATAACCCCCAGTCTGCTGCCAGATGAAAGATGTTAGAAGCTGCTTCCATTTGACTGCTTCTTCAAAATGACTAGATATTTGCCTGTAAGCATCTAAAAAAGCAGAGTAAGTTTTCTCACTAGTATTCTACTCATGAAGTGGGTATCTGT
The DNA here is from genome assembly GCA_963574415.1 of Tarsius wallacei. NCBI lineage: Eukaryota > Metazoa > Chordata > Mammalia > Primates > Tarsiidae > Tarsius > Tarsius wallacei. Next base: position 7,566 of record CAUYQG010224988.1, on the reverse strand, counting down.
AAGAATACCACTTGTAGCCCCTAGAAAAGAGGTCAGTAAAAATATCTTGACCCTGAAAGTGAAAAATGCATCCCATAAATGTTTTAATTCGGCCTGAATGACCTACACACACACACACACACACACACACACACACACACACACACACAAACACACACACACAGAGGAAGTGGCTCTCCACTGGTCTACCCTGAAGTTAAAGTTAGTCCCAGAGCACTAAGATAATTAAGATGCATGAGAAGAGCTTAGTACAGAGTAAGAAATCAATAAAGATTTGGTCTGGTTATAGTTACGCACTCAAAATTGATATCCATAATTATTATCAGTTTTACTTTTGTGCTGCTTAAACTTCGAAGAGTCAGACGCAAGACCTCTGGCAAGGAGTTGGTGGCTCTTGGCATTAGCATCTGGGGTGGGACCTCAGGCACAGGGACCCTAACAGCCAAGAGAGCCTCGAAGCTGCCCACTCAGCAGCTGTACGCTGTGGGCTGCGGTCATGCTGGCCTCTTCTCCACAACATCGGGCAGCAATCACAGCTGCTCTGAGCATGCAGACGAGATGAATGTGTCTAGAGGGGAAAAGAAAAAGGATGAGGTCATTCCTCATCCCACGTGGGTGGATGGGTGGCCACCTCTTGGGCTTGCTTGTGCATCCCTCTCATGCCACGGCCTTGGCTAGGCCCCATCCCTTTCAGGGAACAGTTTAAATGTGGAGAACAGAGGAATGTTCCTTTACGGGCAGTCATAAAGGTGCACAGCCCTTTGTGATGTCCAAACCAGGCCTTAGAAAGCGCTATTTCCCACTGTGTCTAAGCCCAGAGCTGGGAGACAGACCCGTGTTTACCTCTTTCTCCCCAAGCGTAGACATCTTGAAGTCCGACAAAACCTAGGAGCCTAGCCGTGGCTTTGTTTATTCTTTGTGTGGAAAACTGAGAGAGAGGACTTTCGTACCTCTTCCAACGCAAACAAAGCAAAATTGGTCTTCATTAAATGGGTCAGCTTGCATCGGAGGCATTGCTGGATTGCTGGGGACCCACTGCAGACAGGCGAGAAGGAGCCCACACTTAGCAAAGTGCTGCATTTGCACAATCTCAACCCTCAAGCACCACCTCCCCGCCCCTTCCCATGCCAGAACTGCTTACACTGTACTTGATTTTCCATCGTTTTGCCTTGATTTTGAAAGTCTTTAGGGAATTTCAGTGGAAAAATGAGCAAGGCCTTTAGTGTTGACTGCTGAACCATAAATACAATTCTATCCCCCGCTTGTAGAAAAGCCTTAAGAGTAAGCGTCTGATTTTTACAAAATAGGTAAGTGGGGTTCCTTCAAATGTCAAGGGTGTTTTAAAGTGTGTTTTTGCAACTTGACAGAGTCTGGGGAGAAAAGAGGCTTAAAACTGAAGTATTAGGAGCTGCTGCCAATTGAAAATGAATCACAAATGAAGATAAATCACCCCTGAGCATATAATATGGAACAATGGGAACATATTATCAGAATTGTAAAAATCTGATATGCATGCAACTTTTCAGAAACAGAGCTTTGCGAGCAAAAATTGAAACAAGCAGGCTGACTCATGTAATAGGGGGTGAAATCAGTCTAAGATTCCAAACGTGTATGTCAGGAGATGATTACTGGATTTTTTGTTAAAGCTCCATTTTACAAAGTATACCTCGCTAACCCATCCTTTGCCTTGGAGGATTCCAAAGAGCATTTATAAAATGCATGAGCTGCCAAGACCCTGCGGAGTGTATCAATACGACTATTAATAACACCCTAAGTATCTCCTGCCTGTAGTTACTCCAGGCACGTAATATTTCTAATAACTTCAGTCACATTCTTGCAAGTATTTTTGTCCCCATTGTATAGAAAAGGACACTACGCAGGACATTTACACAACTTGCCCCAGGCCATGTAGCTCCTTGACTGACAAGTCAGGATTCAGGGTCAGTTTGCCCTGAACTTAAATGCATCTGCTATTCCATGACCTGGGGCCTCCCAGCCAGCAAGGGACAGGAAGGAGTGACTTCCTATTATGGCTTCAACATGTCTTATAAATGGTGGATTGAACATTGACCCAATATAAGCATTATGCTTGTTGGGAGGAAAAGTCTTAGCCCAAAATAGACATTCTGTTGGTTTGAGTACAAGTCATGATTTCTATAAAACTAAAAAACACACAATTTGCTGAATGACATTCTTTTTTAAAGTCAGTTTTTTATTCTCTGGTTATGATTTTTCTAATTGAGGTATAATTCATAGAACATAAAATTCACCATTTTAAGTGTACAATTTCAGTGGATCTTAGCATGTTCATAATATTGTGCAACTGTCAGCACTATCTAATTCCAGAACATTCTCGTCCTCCCCAAAAAGAAACTCTACACCTGTTAAAGTTGCTTCTGGTTCTCCTTTTTTTCCATTTCTCCAAGCCCCTGGCAAGCACTCATCTTTGCGTCTCTAGAGTTTGCCTTTCTTAGACATTTTATATACGTGGAATTATACAATATCTGTCCTTTTGTTATCGGCTTCTTTCACTTAGCATAACGTTTTCAAGGTCATTCATGTTGTAACATGTGCCAGAATTTCATTCCTTTTTATGACTGAAAATATTTCATTGTATGGATATGCCAGGTTTTGTTTATTCATTCATCAGTTACTGAATGACATTTCGATGCCACTCTAAACTTCATTTCAAGGAGTTTGGCATGAACCCTAGCAAACCAAAGTAGTAAGGTCTATAATATAGAGGCCAGGGAAGCAGCGAGGACCCAGTGTGAGGGTGTTGCCCTCAGAATAACATGGATACTTCTGACCATGACCTTCTAGGCAGTGTGCTTCCCCATCAGCCTGCATCTCTGACCTTGATCAGGCCACTTGTTCACTGAGTTTCAGCAGCTCTTTTTTTGTTTCTCAAATATGTCATCTCTTTGACCTCAGGGTCTCACATGTTCTATTCTCTGCCTGGAAAGCTCTGCCTCCATCTACTGCCTACCTGGCAGCTCCTCTGGGCTTTCAGGTCTCAGCTTAAGTGTTGAGAGAGCACCACTCACCAACTGTCTGAAACAGGCCTGCCCAATCCCTTATTTTCTCCTAGTACTTTCTTTCTTTCCCTTTAAACACATTTCATAATTTACGATTGTGAACTTGTCGTGTATTAACTCATTGTACACAGGCCTCCTCAACTACCCATAATCGCCATTGACAGGGACTATTTCTGTTTTTGTTACTTTATCTTTAGGACCCAGCTGAATCATAGCTTATCACAGGTGCAGCTTCAGTCATTATCTTAGGGGCTGATGGTCACCTATTCCCACGGTGCCCAGAGTTTAATGACTGCAGTTGAAGGAATTGTTTAAAGGGTGTGTATGACTTGGTTGAATAGCCTCTCTTCTGTTATTCAAGAGTTTTTAGCAACACATACCCCGGGCTTTTGCCTGAGTGGGAGGCAGAGCCAATGCTCAGCCTGGTCTCTGTCTCCAGGTTGACCACTGCAGAGTGGATGCAAACACTTCATAATAATGTCTGTCTGTTGGCATGTACTGGAGCAATCCAGGAGGGGTCTGAGCCAACACAGAGCAGAGCTGGGCAGGTGTTCTGGAGAACTTGCTACCTGGGCATAGAACAGAAGAGGAGGCAGAGGTGAAAGGCATCAGGCTGGGCAGTGAACACCCAGCAACTACATGTAAAATCCTGGCTCAGAAGCCACACCAACCAGACCTGGCCTAAGACTCCTGTGCAGATTACACAGGAGTAAGATGCTGGACTTTTTTTAGAAAAGGGCCAAACTTTTATTTCCCCCAGAAGATAATTAATACATAATCAGATTGCTCTGAATTAAGCGAATGGTTCTCGTCAACCTCACAAGGTTTGGGGAGTCGAATATTAGGATTTGTAAACAAAAGTTACAAACATGTACTATACTCCTTAGATCCAACAGTAAAGAATTCTGTTGTAATTCTTCCTTTTAAGATGACTTTTTTCTCTTGGAGAAAATAAGGAACTCAATAACTGTTGTGTGCTTTAATTCTTGAAAGAAAAATGTCACCTCACACTTATTTATTTTAGAAAGGTAGGATTTGTTCCCCTGTGAACAAAAACTTTGAGCGACCAATTGGTATAGACATCCCCAAGTACTCCAGAAAGTTGACGATTAGAAATCCAAGGATAGATTTCACAAACGTAGTAAGAAGAGGGCTGCTGACTCTGCACTGATGAAATTTTCAACACAAATTCACTGTAATGTCCTATAGGAAAAGTTTTATCTACACGTGCTTTCTTTCTATTCTCTGCTGTGGTTTCATCCGGTAGTATATCGGTTATTGTATAACAGATACATGAAAACAATTACTTTCCTATATAATTTTTACTTCTGTAGTTTGCATATCCTACCTGTATCTAGAAAACATTGTTAAATTATATGTAATGTAGGGCTGTTTGAATTAGTTCAGCATCAAACACTAACCTTTAACACTGAAATTATCACTGAAAGTGCTTCTCCCCTACCCTCTGCTAAAAAAATTGTTGACACAGTTTTTACTTTTTAATTTTAGTTTATTCCAGTTCCCAAGGTGCCCACTTAGTAAATGTGATCAAATTCATAGAACCTGAGACCTAACTATTTTAATCCCTGTAACTTTCTCTCTTTTATCTCTTTGTCTATGAATAATTCATTTGTCTGGGTAGCCTCTAAAGCAAATCCTCTTTATAAAAAAGAAAGGGAAAAATGTAGAGGAGCAGAATTAGTGTCCATGAAATCTCACGTTTGCCCTCAGAAAACAAGCTAAGGTTTTGAGGGAGTTTCTGTTTTCTATGGCTCTTTAGCAGGCAAGGTAACTGTGGATTTCTTTGATGAGCTGTTGCCTGAAAGAAGTAATGACATAAATATTTAAGCATAGTACCATGCAAGATCTTGTTCTGGATATTAAGTTTCATGCCTTTGTGTTAATTTCTAGGATATTCTACATGTTTTTGGACCTTATAACTTTTCAAAATACATTTCATTGATTGTTTATTTACATTTTATTGTATATTTCAGATATATGTCATGATGGTATGAGATGCCTATAAATAGTCAGATGGTTACTACGTAGACTTAGAGCTAAAGCTCTTAGAATTTAATTTAAAATACCGTGGTAGCAAGAATTTTAAGGACCTCATTTTACAGAATGGTATGTATTTCTAAAAAGAAATAAAAGTTGAATGTTTACCCATAAAATCATCTTAATGGTGTTTTTTAAAGAAATGCCTTGGAGAATTTTTTTCGTGTAGCTAACGATTGTCCTTGCTTTTTTTCTGTACTATTGCAGGACCATCACCCTCATCCATTTTTTCATCAATTCAATAAATTCAGTAGATTCAATAAATGTTGAGTCAGTCCTGGGTTCAGTGTGCTGTGCTGGGTACTGTTGAGAGCACAGAATGATACCCTTTGATCTTTAAGTCATCTCGTTGTCCCAAGGTCTTCATATCTCATTGGTCTATCTCGAGTCAGGGGAAGAATTGACTTTAGAGTTCTTCTGAATGAAGTCCCTGAAACTGTGCAGTGCTTGACCTGAACTACCATATGTAGTGGGCTGATTGTCATCATATCATTAGGAAGGTTTTGGTCCGTTAGTATTATACTTCTTTAGGCTCTACCTAGAACCAAATACTATTCGAGGCCATACAGCCAAAATAAGAAGAATCACAGCCCAGCATAAAGAGGAAAAACAAGTAGAAAGAAAAAGAGAAAGGGAAGGACAAAAATCCATTCTGATGTTAGAGATAAGGAATATTTGAAAAGCAAAACTTTGCTGAGATGTTTTCAGGGAAGACGTCTGGGATTTGCTTCCAAATAATTCAGTGGCAGAAAGGAGGAATGGGTGCCGTGTATAGATGGAATGAGGTCATCCATGACTGACAGTGGTTGAATCTGAGTGATGGGTATATGTGAGCGGTGGGTGGGCATAAGGAGGGCCTCTCTGTGTTTTCGTACATCTGAAATTTCCCAAAGTAATTTCACGTTTTAAATCGCCAAGGCGGCGAACTAACAAAAAAGTCCCACGAGAGTTCTAATAGCCAAGACGTAAAATAGTGGGTGATGTATCTCTCATAATCCAGAAGAGGAAGCATTGCCGTTTTAAGGAAAATCTGCAAATTGAATATGTCATGAGGGTATTTGTTTGAAGAGTGCTGGAAATGTGCTAATAAATGCAGAGGCATCTGGGGGAGTGAGGTGAAGGGTTGCAGGCAAGGCTGGCCCAGGCAAGGAGAAATGTTTCATCACTGACATTGTTTAGAATTGCTGACGCTCAGTGATAATGAAAAGCAGGTGGCCTCTGGTCAACTTTATCTCATTTTAGATTCTCTGCAGACAGCACTCCCTGACTGCTCATGACCAGGGTGGACCACTCCCACCACCCCCTTGAAGCGGCCCTTTCCCTTGGCTTCAGGGATACGAGGCTGGCAGGTTCTCTCCCATCCTCGGGGTCTGAGCTCTCCTTGGGCTCCTCCTGTCAGTACTCCTTTGGTTCCCCTCCCTGGAACCTCACTCTCCCACATGCCGTACACATCTGCGTCTCCAGCTCTGATTTCTTTGGAGCACCACAGGGGTCCAGCAATTTCCAGAAACTAGAGTGTCCATGCTCCATGCTCAGCAGTCCCACAGGCTTCTCAAACTCCGCAAATCCAAAGCCCACAGGTTTGCTCTCTCGCCCACCACTTACCCCCCTGGGGCTTCCCCCTCACAGGCCCTGGCATCTCCATCTGTCTAGTGGCCCCGAGAGTTGCCAGGTCTCCCCTCAGGCCTGACCCCTGGGCATTGGGCCTATGGATGCCACCTTGACACAGCTCTGGGGAACCCTCCTTTTCTTCCACTGCCACTTGCCAGGTCCTGCTCCTGGAGGCATCCCCTGGCTTCTCTACTCTGCAGCGAGGGAGCTCCCTTCTGAATCACAAGTTTGTCCTCCCTTCCTCGGTGACACCCCTCCCTCTCAGGATAAACCCTAAAGCCCTTGGCATGGCCTGAGAACCTCCCTGAGTCCCTCCCTCTTAAGCCCCAGCTCCTGCCTCCCTATCTGGCAGATTCTGAGCTGGGAATGGTCCCCAAGGTGCCCTTATCCGTGCCACACTCCCCACCCCCTTGGTCCAGCCAGGTCCTGCACAGTACATGCTTCAGCCATCACCTCCTCTTGTGTGTCCCCCCAATCCAGATCTCTGTGTCCCCCACATTCTTGCCTCTTCCTTCCCCAAACTGTTGCCAAGACCTGCAGTTTGACCCTCTTGTTCCTGGTGCCACCACCCTCGTCAAATACTGCCACTATGTTTCACCGAAATCAGCAGCGTATAGATGTATCCGTAAACACTAGAGTCCTTTCTTCCCGTGAAACCCAGAGTGGAAAGTGGGAGGAGTATAGCCAAGGATGAGGAGGCTGGGGAAAAGGCAAATTCTTTTTTTTTTTTTTGAGTCGGAGTCTCACTCTGTCGCCCAGACTGGAGTGCAGTGGCCGCTCCCGGCCACCGCAGCCTCGACCCGCTGGGCTCCGGCGATCCTTCCGCCTCAGCCTTCCAAGGAGCTGGAACTACAGGCGC
>CAUYQG010224986.1:0-21022 GCA_963574415.1 Tarsius wallacei | reverse complement strand
CACATATCTACCATTTATCCTCAGAACAAACAAAATAAGTTGTGTTAAAAATACTGGACTCAGGCCAGGCTCGGTGGCTCAGCCTGTAATCCCAGCACTTTGGGAGGCCAAGGCGAGTGGACTGCCTGAGCCTGCGGGTTCGAGACCCGCCTGGGCAACTTGGCAAGACCTGTTTCTACAATAAATAAAAAACTAGTCAGGCATGGTAGCGTGCTCCCATAGTTCCAGCTACCTAGAAGGCTGAGGCGGTAGGATCACTGGAGCCCAGCAGGTTGAGGCTGCGGTGGCCGAGAGCATGCCATTGCACTCCAGTCTGGGCGACAGAGTGAAACTCCAACTCAAAAAAAAAAAAAAATACTGGACTCTACTTAATTTTATGCATGGAGTATTTAGGAGAGAGCATATTTCATAGCTTTAAATTATTTTGAAATCTCTAAAAATGACACTTCTCAAAAAAGATGTATGATGGTCAATCATCATGTAAAGAAATGCTTAATAGCTGTCATCAGATAAATACTAGTTAAAACCACATTGGGATACTATTTTACACTCACTAGAATGGCTAACACTCACATGTCTGATAAAGCTGAGTGCTTGTGGGGATGTAGAGTAACTGGAACTCTCAAGCACTGCCAGTGGAAACGAAAATTGAAAAAGCAATTTGGCAGTTTCCTGTGAAATTAAATATACATTTACCATATGACCTAGAAATTCCACTCCTAGGTTTCTGTTATACCAGTGGCAATGAAAACAACATCCACAAAAAAGATGTGTATACTAATGTTCATAGCGGCATTATAGCCAAGAACTAGAAATGTGCTTATCTACAAGGTGGTTAGATAAACAAATTGTGATATATACATCCAGTTAAATAGTAGTCAACAACAACAACAAAAAGTAAACTGTGAACTTCTGCCAAAATATGGATAAATCTTATAAGGATCATGGTGGTAGTGTTTTTAAAGTACATTTTTTCCTTAAACCTTTAATGTTATTGTGTAATCATTTCAAAAAGGAAATCAGTTCTATAAAAAATCCATTTTAATGCCATTGTAGCTAACAGAAATTCCTCAAAGATTCTTATGTGTGGACAGTGGTTCTGAAGCTATTGCTATGTTTCTCTCATTTTATAATCGGTCCTCCATTTCAGTGGAGATTTCAAAGGGAGTGGGAGAAAAGAGGGCCTGGCTGTCATATTGCCTCACACTCTCTATTGTGTTTTATCAGTGTACTTTGAAATGTTATTTTTTCTCCAGAATTTCTTATTCCACATGGTAACACATTGTGACTTCAGCAGATTTAATCTAGCTGTTTCAAGCACTCAAAATGGCTCTGTGGCCTTTCCGATCTCAAGAAAATAAAAATTAATAAAAATTAATTATAAATTATCACAGCCAATGTAGTGATGTGATGTGAGTATTGAATTAAAGCTCAAGAAGCATAAGCATTCACTTTATTTTGCAAGAATGATTACTGACATGAGAAAATATTAATGATATAAATGAAATGCTGCTACGAAAAAAGTGACATACATTCTAGTGAATTAGGGCGAGTCACTGAAATCTCTTTAATCATAACTTTTCCCATGAAAAAAAGTTTGAAAATTTAAAGTTAGCATAGAGATATTTATCATCATGTCTCTTTTATAACATCACCATGAAAAGTTTAGAAGGAAGAAAACTGCTTTAAAATGTTTTACTGAATGGGCACTCCATGATGTCTAGATCTAACTACAAATCTATTACTTCCTTGTGCCCTGTCTTTTTATAAGAAGATTTATATTGTTGTAGCAATAGTTCAGGCACTAGAGCCAGACTGCCTGGGCTTAAATACTAGCTTAACTGCTTACTTGCCACAGATCCTCAGCAAATTATCTAAACTCTTAACATGATTTAAATTTAAAGTCTGAGATTATTCATATATAAAATGGGGGTGATAGGAGTACTTTCTTCCTGGGGTTGTTATGAGAATCAAATGAATTAATGTATGCAAAGCACACAGAATAGTGAGTGGCACATAATAAACTTTGAATAAATATTAACTTGAAAATGATAAGTTCACATTCATGCATCATTATGAAGTTCTAGTGATTACCTGCTGTGACAAGAAGCTTCTAAAATGGGTCCCAAAGACTCATGTTCTTTGTATTCATACCTTTGTGTAATCCTGTTACCTTTAGTATGAGCTGGATCTAGAGACTTGCTTAGAATTAGTAGCTTATGGAAAAAGTAATAGAATGTCACTTCTGAGATTGGTTATAAAAGATGATGACTTCTGTCCTGCTTGCACTCTACTGTTTCTACTGGCTCACTCTGATAGAGCAAGCTGCCATATGGTGATTTGCCCTATTGAGAGAGTCGTGTGGCAAGGAACTATGAATATCTTCTGGCCAACATCCAGTGAAGAACTAAGACATTTTCCCCACGGTCCAACAGGCTTCAAGGAACTGAATCCTGCTGCCCATCATGTAAGTGAGTTTGGAAGAGGACTTTCCCTTATTCAAGCCTTGAGATGATTGTAGCCCCTCTAACACCTTGAGCTTGCCAGAGGACTCACTAATCTACGTCTGGATTCCTGATCCAAAGAAACCATGACATGAAGTTTGTTATTGTAATCTACTACATTTTGAATAATATGCTATACAGTAATATATAACTAATACATATTTTTTGTACCAGCAGTGGGGTGCTGTTGTAACAAGTGTCTAAAAATTTTGGAGCTGCTTTAGGACACGGGACAAGGCTAGGGTGGGGAGGGGAAAGCCTAAATTGCCTTGAACTAACTGTTCACAGAATTCTGGACCTCGAGGACACTGCCTATGAGAGAGTGCAAAAGGAAGTGAAACTGGGTATGTACGCAAAAGAATTGAAGGCAGAGTTTTGAAGAAATATCCATACAGCCATGTTCATAGCAGCATTATTCACAATAGCTAAAATATCATAGTAACCCAAGTGTCCATCAACAGATAAATGGATAAGCAGAACGTGGTATATCATAAAGTGGAATATTATTCAGCTTTAAAAAGAAAGGAAATTCCAATATACACTACAACATGGATGAACCCTGAAGACATTATGCTAAGTGAAATAAGGCGGTCACAAAAAGGCAAATACTGTATTATTCCACTTGTATAAGGTACTTAGAATAGTTGAAATCAGAGACAGAAAGTAGTGGTGGATACCATGGGCTGGAGGGAAGGGAAAATAGAAAGTTATTATTTAATGAGTATAGAGTTTCAGTTTTACAACATGGAAGTATTATGGAGCTGGATGGTGGTAATGGCTGCACAGCATATGAATGTATTTAATATCAGCGAATGGTACACTTAAAAATGATTAAGATGGTACGTTTAGGTAATGTATATTCTGCCACAAATAAAGAAATAAAGAAAATGAAAAACATGTTATTGGAAATGGAAGGAAGCACAATCTTTGTTGTGTATCAGCAGACTACTGTTCTTTGCACTTACGGGAAAGCAGAAAATTATGTCTAATGAATTTGGTAATCTAGCTAGGGAGATTTCTAAGAAGCATGCTGATGGCACTGCCTAGTTTCTTCTTGCTCCTTATAAAAATGCAAGAGGAAAGAGATAAATTGGAGGAAGATCTGTTTTAAAAAAGGAGCCAGGACCTGATGGTTTTGGAAATTTTCATTATCTCCAGAAAACAAAAAGTGCTAAAATTAAGAAATGGTTTTGGAATACTGTCAGGAATAGATGGTCTAGGAAAGATCCAAGGAAGTGACTGAACAAAATTTTGTTAAGACTTCAGAAAATTCAAAGGACCAGATTATTATTCAGTTTACAAAGGACCTTTTAAAGAGATTAAGGATGCATCTCACAGCTCTTCTTAATATATCCTCTGGAGAATTTAGAATGTCTTCAATATTCTTCTCAGCAAAATAACGTAGAGAAGAACTTAGCTGGAAGAGATTATGGGATGCCATTTGTCTAATGTTGCAAACTTCAATGAACTTTGCAGAAGCCCCACAAAGGTTTTGAGAAAACTACATTAAGCATTGCTGACTTGGACTGAAAGGGACAGAGAGAGAACAAAATGAAAATAAGTCATTAGGTTTCCAAAATTCTACTGTCAGGAAGCTGGCTGAGAAAATTATTCAGCTACAAACAGGACCTCCCTTTCATGAAAAGAAGGATAGCTCAGAAGATATGGAATTAAGAGTCTAGAGGGTGGAGACAAGAGTCACAGAGACTGATTCCCAGGCCCTGAAACCTAATCAAGGAACTTCCAATATTCCTCTATTGGATTGCAGAATTGCTATGGGCAGTTACTCCTTTGTGTATCCATTTCCCTCTTTTGATCAGGAATATGTGTAGTAACTACTCTATGCTTGTATCACCATCATATGCAGGGTGTATATGAGGTAGATAACTATTCCCTTCAGTTTCACAGATGTACTGGTAGAGAAGAATTGTACTCAAGATGCTGTATTTAAGGAAATTCACCCAAACCTCACACATACCTGGACCTTATTTAGTTAACAAGATTGTGAACTTTGGCACTCATACCCACTGCCCAGCTAGCCATTCTCTTTTATATCCTAATTTACTTAAGCACTTACTGAGTGCCTACCAGTCACTGAGTTACATGTAGGGTATTCAAAGTTACATAAGACATGATTGCTTACCTTAGGAAAACCTAAGATACCATCATAGCTAAATAAGTACTACATGGTAATATGTCCAGTATGCAATGGGAAAAAGAAGGAAAGTTTCTAAATCAGGGAAGCCAGAGACAGAGGCCTTATAAAGAGATACTTAAACCAAGTCCTGAAGGACAAGTAGAAATTATTTGGGTTAAATTGTATAAAATCATCATTTCTGTAGTTCATAAATCATTGATTATTGATAAATTAATATGGCTCAACCTAATAGGTAGGCGAGGAGTATTCTAAACAGAAGACTTACAGTTAAATATAATAGATTGAGCGCAAAATAGGTTCATCAATTGTCTATTTTTAAATCCCATTAAATGACATCGAAGAAAAATTTAAAAGGTGAAAATTCAAAGAACAAGGACACTAACAGGAAAAGGAAGCTAGTTAACAAATAGACAAGAGGTCACTGACTTAGTGGAACAGAGAAAGTAGAATCCTCTTTGAAAATAAAGGAAACCATAAAGAGGGATAGTTCATTTCATACAACCTCATACAACAGATGTGGAAAAAAAAAAAAAAACCCTACCAAAATGTATCATCACAACATTTCTAAACCTTTAAAACCTTCAAAGAGGAAAAAAAAGGGGCCATATACAAATGGTCTGTAACTAAAGTCATATCAAATTTGCTCACACCAACATTGCAATAAAGGAAAAGCAATGTCTTTAACCTTATGAAGAAAATAATTCCAACCTATAATTTGATACCCATATAATCAATCAAACACAATGATATAATTAAGCCTTTTTCAGATGTCAAAGTCTCAGAAATTTCTCTTCCTTTTTAGGGAACTATTGCAGGATGTGCTCCGAAAAAACGGAGTAGCTACTGGCTCTAGCACGGGAAGGAGTGAAGGAAGGTCCTAGGAAGGAGAGTTGCATGGCAGCCAGTTCAGGGTCAGGAACCCAGAGATGTGTCCATAAAAAGATGAAGCTGATCATCGGTGTGTTTGAAACTATTGGGTAGAAAGCGACCCTTTAGGGTGTCTGGGGATTAATAAATGATAGCTACATAGAAAACCAAGAAAGTACATTTAAAGACAATCATTGATACCACGGAAACAAGAGACCATAATCAAAGTAATTATATGGACCTTCTGTTACTCATATTTACAATCAGAATATAATATTGAGCTACCAAATGTCCTGAGAAGAGGATCAGGATCCTGCGTGTGGAATGTGTGTAGGAAAGTTAAACTCTCATCCTAAATAGTTGAAAGTCAATACATAATATAAAAACTTGACCAAGCGTGGTGGCTCATGCCTGTCATCCCAGCAGAGGCAGAAAGATTGCTTGAGTCCAGGAGTTTGAGACCAGCCTAGACAACATAGCAAGACCTCGGCTCTACTAAAAATAAAAAAAATTAGCTGGATGTGATGGTGCACACTTGTAGTCCCCAAGAGGATCGCTTGAGCCCAGGAGTTTGAGGCTGCAGTGAGCCATGATCATACCATTGCACTCCGGTCTGGGTTGGCAGAGAGACTCTGACTCAAAAAATAAAATATTAAAACTTGAAATAGTCAAGAACAAATAATACAAGCACGTTATTTTAAAAACATGGAGCCAAATAAGAGCAAACATAGTAAAAAGAGTAAATTTTGGCTGTTTCTGGGAAGTGGGAGTCAAAGGTGAGAAGAAGAGGACAGGAAACTACTTATATAATCATTTTGAATAACTATTTCTCATCTCTAAACCATGTCTGTTTATAATTTTGAAAATAAAATATTTAAAGATAATTTCAATGAGAAGGAAGAGATTTGCATAAAATATTCTAACTCCTCCAGAGAACTATATCTCAGCTGTGATAGAGATGATATGAGGGATAGTTACAGGAGACGACAGAGTCAGGGGCTCCATAATGAGGGGCCGTATGCTGAGCTAAGCACTTTGGGATTTATCTTGAAAGGTGTGAAGAGCTCCAAGAGAACTTAACCTGAAGAGTGACGTGGTCATGGATGTTTAGAAAGGCCAGTCATTAAGGGTCAATGAAAGCAAAATGACCCAATTGCCCCATGTTTTTGATAGGCAATGTACAGTACTTGGAAAAGGTGATTTGATTAGGACAGGCATATTCTCAGAACATGATTTTTCAGAGGTTGAGTGGGTGGGCTAGTCCTATGTAAAGCACCAACACTGAAAGTGAGACTGTCTCCTTTTGGACTTCAGTGGAAAGGTATTGGTCTCTGGTGTTCTCACCTGAACTGGATTTATTTCTATTTATTTATTTTAAAAATAATTTATACTCAGAGGTCCAAGCCAACATTACTGGCATTATTAGCTGTGATTTGGAGGGTGTATTTACAGAGTTCAGACAGACAACCTCTTCTGTCATCTTGCAGTCGCCTCATTGAGAAGTGATGCAGCAATTGCAGCAGAAATGGAAGAACAGGTACAGATACGGGAAGTTGAGGAAGCAGATTCTGTAAACTCTGATGACTAATTGACTGTGGGAAGTCAGTGAGACCCTGAATTCTGAAATAGACTTTTACTAGGAATAACAGATGGGGTTCTTGGCTGCAAGCGGTAGATGCAGGGACTGATTGTCTTAAGCCAAGAAGCTTGAACTTACTAACTTGAATAACTAACAGGACCTTGGTAACTCACAGAATCTATAGGAAGATGGGGAACAAGAGTTGGAGGATGGTGAGTAGTCAAAGAAGCTGAGAGGTACAGGACATAGGAAGATGAAAGTCTTTCATCAAGAAAATTGTGCAAGGGCTTACTACTGCTGCTACTTGTACCAACATTGTTGTCACCATCTCCAGATACCATCCCAGCTGCCACGAATATGCCCTAAGAATCCCTTCATCTTTGTGTCTCTCATCAGATTCACAATTTTGGGCAGAGTTACCCAGGGACTAATTCAGGATCTTGTCTCAGTGATCTATAGCTGCAGGAGTAGGAACTGGGGGATTTTCTACCTGAAATCCCAAATCGAAGGAAGAATGGCACTCCCTGGAATATACCAATCCTTCATACAGTTGGGGCTTGGTGGGGTTTTTGGTGTTAAACCAAAAAAAGCTGATGGCCGTCTAGGGTTTGAGGTAAAGTTAGGGAATTGGGACTATAGTAAACAAGATATTTCAGTACCTAGTTGGCAAGGTTCTAGGCCTGTTAACCAGAACTGTTGGAAAACTATTGACTCCTAGTAACACAGACTATCTCAGGTCCTTTGTCTGGGTTCCTGGGCCTGGCCTCAACTGATCTTCTTGATATGCCTCCTTGCCTATCTACTCGCTGCCTGAGCTCATCTCTCTGGATATGACTTCCTGTCCTCTTGGCTAGAGATGTCCATCCACTAGCCTGAATTCCCCATCCCAATTCCTTTTAGGCTGCCTAAAGGAATTGATGCTCAAATCTGAAAATATCAGACTCTTAGCACTATGTGTCTATTCCCTGTCTCACTTAATATTGTAAAAAAAACTTTTCAAGTCACAATATTTTTGTTCATTCCCTCTCTCTTTAAAAAGTGAACACTTTCAGGTCTTGCATGCCTATACCTAACTTGAAAAAAACCACACAGACATAGGCATAATCTGTACTTTCCTGAAAGGACTTTACTTTTGGAATATTTAGAAACAGTACAAAAATTATTGTTTAAAATATATTACATAATTAGTCACATATTTATTCAATGTGCATATATTATTCAGTGAAGGTATAATTTCCAAATGCTAAAAATTTCAGAATAGTACCAGGACAGAGGAATGCTGGGTGTCTGAGGTGATATTCTACCTCTTCTTAAGTAAGTGACCTTTTAGATAATTTTCCGTTTTACTATGGTTAGTATATTTCTTCAGGTGACAGAGGATAAAATGTTTATCTGTGCTATGCTTTTAGAAGTCATTAAATTATTTTTTCACGAGATCAGAATTATACACCTCATTTTACAGATAAAGAGGCAGGAACAAAAGGCTCCAACTTTGTAGGGTTAAAGCAAGGTTTCAAAGTCCAAATGTAATGCAATGTTACAGTCACTAAATCAGAGTAACAGAACTCTGAGGACAACTAAAAAATTCTCTTGAAATTTTAAAAAGAACTTGAAAAAAGATTCTTTTCAACTAAATTTGTAAATGCCTCATCTGGTCCTGGATTGAATCATTCCTGCTCTGCCACTTCTAAGGAATTCACAGCAAAACATCATTTCCCCTTGTATCTTGTGAACGAAGATTAGAGTGAACTCCATGCCAGCCCTGCACAGAATCATTCCTGCTCTGCCAGTTCTAAGGAATTCACAACAAAACATCACTTCCCTTTGTCTCTTGTGAACAAAGATTAGAGTGGACTCCATGCTAGCCCTGCACAGGTAACACTAGTGAGAAGATACAAAGAGGTAGGATGGGAGTCAGAGGGAAATGATTCATTAGCGACAGTGATGTTCACACCAACAGCTTCAAGTATTAAAATGGATAAATTGGCAAGAGTGACATACAGCTACAATTTTAGTAATGACAGTTAAATATTTTTTTTCCTATAGCACAATATAAGAATCCTTACTAGAAACAGCAAACAATGTGCATGGTAGATGACTGGGATGGCAACCACACACAGTTTGTCTTTGTGTGTGCATTTTTGTAAGAACATAGTTAAATTATGTCAGAAATCCATAAACCTATACAGAATTAGATAATAAGCAAATATACAAATAAGTATGTAGTTACCAGTTGTGATAGGTGCATGGAGGACATGAACAAGGACCAGGCCTTTTTTGTGGCCCTGCAATGCACTTGCTACCTATGAAAGCTGCCATTCTGTTCCAAGCTTTTCTCCTTACTGGACTCTGTCTTCACACAACACACTTTCATGTCTTCATGACTTTGCTTCAGCTCTTTCCTCTACTTGAAATGTCTTTTTCCCTTATGTTTGCAGGTGTAGACATTGCTTAATCTTCAAAGTCAGCAGGTTTTCCCTTGTCCACCCAGTAAGAGTCAAGCCCCTCCTTTTGATCCTGCTGTCACAGCTCTTATTACATTTTAATCGGCATTGTTACTTCCCAATGAGATGATAATCAAATTGTGATAGGGACTGTGTTTTATTAACTTATGTCTTCCCTGCAGTTCATTCAGTAGGAGCTCGGTAATGCTTGGATGTGATTTCTGAGGTTATCATAAGTTTTAGATGAAACCATGAGTGTGACAAGGAAACTGAGTTATATTCATACATGTGAATGTGATCTTCTCTCTCTCTCTCTCTCTCTCTCTCATTCTCTCAAAATACCCCATGAATATGTCCTCAGATGCCACAAATAGGTGAGACAGCTTTGCTTCTTATACTTCAATGAAGAAAAAAGGCAGAACATGTGGACTAGGTGCCTTCAAACTCTTGTGTATAATAATGCCTTCAAAATCTTGGAAGAAACAGAAATAATGAAGGTTAGAAGAAGCAGAGAAGCAAAAGCTAAGCCTCTTTAGGCTGGCCTGTGGAAAACTATCAAAAAGTTAGTTACATCAGCTGACTGTTTTTAAAACCATACATCCCCATTACATCAAACTGCCCAATTTTCAACCCTGGCCCCTGTGGTCCTGAAAAACACCCAAAAGCATTGTGACTTGCCTGGGCATGGTGGCTCAAGCCTATAATCCCAGTACTTTGGGAGGCCAAGGAGAGAGGACTGCCTGAGCCCAGGGGTTTGAGACAAGCCTGGCAAATTGACAAGACCTCATCTCTAGAATAAATAAAAAAATTAGCCGGGTGTGGTAGCATGGGCCTATAGTTCCAGCTACTTGGAAGGCTGAGGCAGAAGGATCGCCTGAGCCCAGTAGGTCAAGGCTGCGGTGGCTGTGAATGTGCTACTGCACAATCTAGTCTTTCCCCTTCACCTCGTGCTACTCTCAGACTTACTCGGTTGTGCAATTCTGTACCACAGGGGAAATAGTTTTTCCTAATTCCATCTGTTAAGTACTAATTCAGACTTCTTCATGCTTTCATTGCCAAAAGTGAGTTAGATGAGACCCTTTCAGATACATTAACAAGAATCATGAACACCTATTTAGTCTCTCTGTGTGCCACACACTGTTTGGGAATGTATATGTATTTACTCTTATAGTTTTTATGAGTAGTGCTATTATCACACTCATTTTACACATTAGGTGAGACTCCAACTCAAAAAAAAAAAAAAAGAATTGTGACTCACCTTTGTACCTCTGCAGTATTAGAAATATTTCACCATCCAGTAATATCATCTGAGACCTCAGGATAAGATTTTGAAGCTAAGTCAGAAAAGCACTAATAAAGGAGAAATTCTGGACCAATATTAATGACATCAAGGCAGAGTTTACTTTTTCAGTGGTGTGATGTTTAGAGGCCCCCCCAAAATCTTTCTACTTCTTTGATCAATGCCTAAAAAGAACTTGAAAAAAGTTCTTGTTATCTGATGGTAAATAATAACAATAATATAATAATTAATACCTGGAAGATAAAGCTTTACATTTTATATTTTTCTGTTAATTTGAAAGTGCTTTGGAATGAAGTGGAACACATTACATGGAATCTTTCAGCAAGAGCACTTTATTTGTTTCAGGAGATAAAAACAAAAATTGGAAGAAGGATCAAGTGCAGGCACAGGTTCCCAGTGCAGAACAAAGGGAGGAATTTTAAAAATTGTGCTAAGAATAAACAGAACAGTAATGTGAATGAGAGAAAGGATGGAAGTAGGCTTGAGTATGTTGCCCTAGGTTTGGCTACTATGCAGTTCTAAAATTAAGCATGTGTCTTCTACTCTGAGCTTTAACAAACAATACAATTTTTATAATTATTATCATGTGATCTAACTAAATGATTGGATGTGTTTTTGGGCATTTATTTACTTACTCAAAGGTTTGTATGTAAATGTAACTGAACTATGTGTGAAAATACAGAGAAATTATGTTTTTTAGACCAAAGGCATTTTGGAGGCCAAATCAGATAGGTTATATCACCAACATTGAACTCCATATCAATAAAGAAACATAGAACACTGAATACAGGATACTGAAAAAGGAAAAAACAGTTGGAAATGAAGAGAGTGAAACAGCTGAGTCTAGTCAAGTAGAAGTCTAGGACAATAAACATCAATGCGAAATAGCATAATATTGGAAATATACATTACTTTACTGATCTGGGATTAATTTGAATACTGCACACCTAGTCTAAGACAAACATCAACAACTAACTGCCTGTGATGCGTCAGCCCAGTGCTCACAATGCTTGTCTATGGTAAGCAGAGTGAACATATGTTGTTTATACAGCATCTCTGTCTCTGCAGAACCACCTGGATCACACACCAGCTCAGCACAACTTCAGATCCTCTCAACCTCACCTGTTGTTGGGTTTGAATTCTGCTTAACTTCCAATTGACTTCACATGGGTGCAATCTAACAGTGCCTCATTTTACTTGTACCATGCACCTCTTGTCTTCCAGCCTTAAGTTACATGACACAAACGAGATTCCTTCTTATAGCTTAGCTCAAAAAGTTTTATTACTTATAATTAAGAGTACTGACTAGCACAAGAAAAAAGATACAGAAAGTTAGGTATACTAAAAATGTTATCTTAGTCGTCCATCCAATCCCAGAAGTGGATATTATTCATTTCAGTTTCTAGATGAAGTAACTGAGAATTGGCAGAGGTAAGTAGTTGGCCCAAGGTCACCTGGCTCTTTAATGACAGAACTAGAATTTGAACTAGGTCGGTCTAACTCTTAACTCAGTGTTATTTCCACACAGCCTGTTGTCTCTCAAATACTGATGAGATAAATGACTAAAGTTGAATGCATTTTTGGGGACAAATATAAAGCAATTATCCAATTTAATGAAAGGCAACTTTAAAAAGAGCAAAGAGTGAAGAAACAAAAAAAGAATTGTGTAAAAGGAGCAAAATGAGGAAGATGTGAAAATAAGAGTCAGGAAGCATGAGTTTCAACCTTGGTTCTGTCACTAATTAACTGTGTGACATCAGGCAAGTCCCTTAAAGTAATACAATTCAAATAAGAAGGAGCCCTTGAACTGCGTCTTGCTCAATATACTAGTTTGCCTCCTAGGAAACTGGCACCCCAAAATTTTCAGCTAAAGCTGGGCCATCATTTTGACAAATGGTGGAGGGTCACTTGGAAATGTTCGTGCCGAGGTGGTTAAAGTCTGTGCCCTTAAACCTCTCTGCAGCCACAATCCAGTCTTTTCCCTTCACCTCCTGCTACTTTCAGACTTACTAAGTTGTGCAATTCTGTACCACAGGGGAAATATTTTTTCCTAATTTCATCTGTTAAGTACTAATTCAGACTTCCTCTTCATGCTTTCATTGCCCAAAGTGAGTTAGATGAGACCCTTTCGGATACATTAACAAGAATAGTGAACACCCATTTGGTCTCTCTGTGTGCCATACACTGTTTGTGAATGTATATGTATTCACTCTTAAAGTTTTTATGAGTTAGTGCTATTATCACACTAATTTTACAGATTAGAAAGATGAGTCACAGAGAGATTAAAGGACTTGCCTAAGATGGTATAGCTGGCAAGAAGTCAGAGAGTTGGGGTTTTATTTTTGATTATGACAAGAACATTCTGTGGGGTTTAGCTTTTTAAAGCCTTAGTTCTAATCTGTGAAATGGAATGCAACAAAATTTTATAACTTTCCTGCCTCCCAGCAGTGGTGCATTCACTGTGGTGTCTGAAATATGTAATTCACTCTGTATTGTCTCTAATGTTTGCTTTTTTGAATTAAACTTCTCTCTTGGTGACTCTTTTGTAATGAGTAGGGTCCCTGTGGGCAAAAGAATGATGGAAATACTATAGAGACTTGATTCTGAGAGTCTTTATTCCATGACAGACAGCTAAGAAACTATTTGTTTTTGTATATGAGACCACAGACTTCATTGATTTTTTAAGTGTGAAAAATTAGACTGAATTGATTTGTCATCTTGTGTTTTAGATCTGAAATCTTGACATCAGTCTCCAACCTATTAAAATGGTATGAAGGGCATCGGGCAAAGACTCCAAATAGACTCTAAAATTACAGAAAGCCAAGAATGTCTTTGAGAAGGCGAATGTTTCATTAGTATGTGCCTTTGACTCTTAATTCATTTTGAAAATTATATTTTGCTAAAGGCTTCAGGTCTCAAGTTCTGTGTCTTTCTCTTTGTTATCTATACCAAGATTAGGATCAGGTGACAAAAAGATTAAGGGATAAGGAAGTATGAGTTATTTTTGGCTCTGGTTTTATTCTTATAGCTACTAGTTCTATGACCTTGGTGAGGCTATTAGTCAACTTGGTTTACTCTTTCTTCATCTGAAAAATTAGGTAGCTTGGTTAGATGACTTCTGCTATCTTCTCCAACTCCAAGAGTTCATGATCCCATGGAGTTTTCTTTATCTCACTTAGGATTAGATGTATTTTAATTTCTAATGAGAAAAGCCAGTAAGGGGAAGGAAACATTTCTCAGGATAGGGTGAGCCCAACACTAAAAACAATAGCTTGTCTGAAGTCATACATCTCTGAGCACACTGGGTGTTGACTTTTATTATTCCTTCCCATACAAGGATTTCAACAGAAATGATCCTTATCTTACACCAACAATGTTAACTGCTTATTTAGCTCATGTTGTATCTTAAAGGAAAAAGTCCCTTCTGGTTGATTAGAGCTATGTTACCATAGTCTTAATAATAGCGAATATGTCTATACAGTCATGCAAGTTCCTCCATGGCTAAAAGAGAACTTCTGGGGTTTCTTTTTTTCTCCATAGGAACCTAGAATCAACACTCATTAGCAAATAGGAGTAGAGTGTTAATAATTACTGCTGAACACTAACCAGATATATGGTGATCAACTCTTAAAATTCATAGAGCATCTTATTTTGCTTTGTTCTTCAAACAGTAAACAAATAAGTTAGAAATGTAATTTCTAGCTAAGTCTCATCCAAGACCATTTTGTTCTTGTTTTAACATAGCCAGTTCAGAGAACAAACACCCAAAAGAAATAAATACAGCACATAAGACTATAATTGCACCAAATGTTAATTTAAAAATTTCATAGCCCTTCAAGTAATATTAATTATCCCTGGTTAATATTAGTATTTAATATTGTGATATTAGTTATGCCACCTTTTTTCAAAGTGAGAAAAGATGCAATGAGGAAAGGATATGGAACCCATGACTAGTCATTTGTGGTGAGAATAATCTAGCCAAATTGCCATTCAAAGATAAAGGCAAAAGGAAGTTTTGGACATGCAAGAACTCATGAATTAGTGTTCCCAAGGGCACTTCTTAAGAAAACTACTGGTGGGCAAACTTCAGAGGTAGCCTGAAAACAAACCAACAAAGCTGGTTCTAAAGGAGCTTAATGAAGACTAACTTCTGGGCTACATCCAAACAGCCTGTCTGCTGTCACTCTGACAATGGCACTGATAGTGTCTGTGCTGTCACAATATTCTTGGTAGTTTATACTTTTCATAGTGAGGTCTATTTTGCCATAGGACAAGAAAATAATACTGTGCTCCCAAGTCACAGGGGATGGAAAGTTAGTCAATGCAATTCATGCAGTGTTCTCTATGACCCTCTGTTCTGGGTGAATGAATGAAATAATTGCTAAAATCCTTTTGAGTGGTGAATATTTGATGATTTTATGGTGTCGTGGTATGACATGAAGTACTCAAGACTTTGGACTGATTGTCATCATTTCCTTCTTAAAACTGCCACAAACAATGAAGTTAGTTAATGTTGGAAAAGTGCCATTGTTAAAACAGAGGAGCTATGTTACAGCTCACGAGTAGAAAAAAAACACTGAAATTTTTCAACCAGCCAGCTTTCCAGCCCATAAACTAGAATGACAGTATAAAGACCCTGCCTTGAAGCACTCCTAATCTGAGAATTCTGGAAGAAACCTTTCTGATAGTTTGGGTCAACTTGAGGGTAGGCCATATGAGTCACATACTGAAAAGGCCCTAGAAACTGTTCATTGTAATTCTACCCTTTTCCAGAAGACACTGAAGCAGAAGAAATTCAGATTTGACTGAAGTTCCAAGGAATTAATTTGCTGAGCTAGAACCATATCAAGTTCCTTTTTGCCTCCTGCATTTCAAGTCTCTATTTTCTTCAAGCTCCTGAGAACACCAGCTACTCCTTGTGACTCAACAAATGGATGGACTTAAATGGTTTCTATCTCATAGAAGAAAATAGAAACAATAAGACATTTTCTAGACTTCCTGCTACCAACTCTGAACCTTTTTACCTCCTTTCTTTCTGCTAAATGAAGAGGAATCTTCCCTTCTTTCCTAGGCTGATCTTTCCCCCCCTGTGTTCTAATTTCCTCCTCAAAACTGCCATGAACCACCAGTTGCTTTGTAGAGACCTTGGTCAGCTGATCATTTCCTATGTCTTCAAGCTTTATTAACTTTTCTGTACTCAAAGAAATTTCAACTTTACTGATTATGTTTTATGCCTTTTAGTAAAAAGAGAAAAAACAAGATTGAAATAAATATGATTAAATGTTAGTATTTGCTGTTTCTAGTGGTATATATATGGGAATTTGTTATTTTAATCTCTGTATCTTTTCTATCAACATGTTTTTTCCTTTAAAAGATTGAGAGCCGTGTTACATGCTTAATCAAGATCAGGACCATAAATGCAAAATAATACATCTATGGGAAAGAACTATACAAAGTCATTGCTTTCCTCTAATTTTTAGAGAGTGAAGGAAGTTTTAAGTCCTGTTAACTGAAGTTAAAAAAAAAGAAAAAGAAAAAGAAAAGTGAATTGGGAGAGTGTCTTGTTTACATTTGAGTAGGGGACTTCCAAAATCCACTTTAGCAGCTGTGAAATGATTTATTTATAGGTGTCCCACAAGCTGGCTGGAAGTGATCACTTGGAATTTTTAAAACCTTTTCAGCAATTTTACTAAAAACATTATCAACCATTATAAAAACACAAGGAAGGTCAAAATTCATCCATTTATTGCATTCTCAAATATCTGTTGGCAACTAGTTAGTATACAAGATAATCAATGAGAAAATAGGCCAAAATTTTATTTTCTACTATATTACTTCTGACTTCATAAAGAAAATTGCAGCTATTCTAGTAAATTGAAATACCTTGGCATCTTCCTAACCAGAGAAATGAAAGTTCTTTACAACGAAAATTATAAAACACTGCTCAAAGAAACCAAAGAAGACACAAACAAATGGAAAAATATTCCATGCTAATGGATTGGAAGAATCAGCATTGTTAAGATGTCCATCCTACCCAAGGCAATCTACAGATTCAACACGATACCAACATCATTCTTCTCAGACCTGGAAACAATACAGACATTCATATGGAAAAAAACCCCACCACAAATAGCCAAAATAATCCTTATCAAAAGAAACAAAGCAGGCAATATTGCACTTCCAGACTTTAAACTTTACTATAAGGATACAATAATTAAAACAGCCAGGTACTGGTACAAGGAAAGGCATATAGACCAATGGAACAGGATGGAGATTCCAGAAGCAATACCTCAGTTTCTCAACCAACTCATCTTCTACAAATCCTCCAACAACAACCACTGGGGAGAGAAGAACCTATTTATCAAATGGTACTGGGAAAACTGGCTGACTGCATGCAGAATAATGAAACAGGACCCCTACCTATCACCATACACACAAATCAACTCTAAATGGATCAAAGACCTAAATGTAAAACCCCAAACTAGAAGAATCTTAGAAAATGCAGGAGATACCCTTATGGAAATTGGAATAGACAACCAATTCCTGATCAAAACTCCAGGTGTCCATACCATAAAGATAAGATAGACAAGTGGGACCTCATCAAACTGAAAAACTTCTAAGCCCACAGAATGGGAAAAATATTTGCCAAATGTATATCTGGCAAAGGCTACAAGGAACTCAAACATGCTGAAAGGAAAAAAAATAAACAGCTCTATTAAAAAGTAGGCAAAAGATATGAATAGACATTTCTCAAAAGGATATATGAGCGACTAAGAGATACATGGAAAAATGCTCAGCCTCACTAATCATCAGAGAAATGCAAATCAAAACCACACTGAGATGCCACCTAATTTCAGTCAGGATGCCATTATCAACAACTCAAAAACTATCAATAACTCAAAAACAACAGGTGCTGGATAGAATGCAGGGAAAAGGGAAAACTTCTACACTGTTGATGGGAGTGTAAATTAGTGCAACCTCTGTGGAAAACAATGTGGTGATTTCTAAAAGATATAAAAATGACCTTTCATATGACTCAGCAATCCCCTTTCTAGGAATATACATGGATTCAAATCATTCTACAAAAGGTACCTGTGCACACATGTTTATTGCAGCACTATTTGCTATAGCAAAAACATAGAACCAAACTTGCTGTCCATTGAAGGTGGACTGGATAAAAAAATGTGGTACATATGTGATGGAATATTACACAGTCATAAAGAAAGACAAAATTATGGACTTCACAGCAACTTGGGTGGATTTAGAGCCTGTCATATTCAGTGATCTATCAGAGAAACAAAGAACTGAGTACCACATATTCTCACTCATAAGTGGACCCTGAACATTTATCATAATACTTTAAGAAAGAGGTTGGCAGTAGCAGGACACTGCCGGGGAGGGGGTGGGGGAGGGCACCTAATATCGGTCAGGGTGCCTGATCCTAAACCAAAGTGAGGACCAGTAGAAGGGCCAGACATCACCTATATGTTGACAACTTACATAACTAATGCTGAGCTCCCCATATCCTTAAAATAAAATAAGAAAATTGCATCTATTCTTGAAAAAACACCTTACTTTCCCATTTCTAGATCCTTACCCCCCATCAGATTTTTTTGTTTATTTAGAAAGTAAATGAGAGAGAGAGAGAGAATGAGAGAGAGAGGGGAAGAAGGATTCACCTCTCCAAGACAGGAGAGGGGGCCAGAGCTTTGTAAACATGGTGGTGGTCACAGCTCAAAAAGCACATGGCCACACCAGAGTCTAGTAAAGCAATGGCAAATGACTGCTTGAGGTTGAATGCTTTTATTTTCTTTTTCTTTTTGTTTTCTTTTTCTTTTTAAAGACCGAATGCTTTTGAATATTCCCCTTTGATGGGGGCAGGTCATTAAGGTGGTTGGCTGGTGGTCTGTTCCATATCATCATGAATGGGGCAGTTAATCACAGGTAATGATGTCAGGTGATGGACAACAGGCAGATGGGTGGGTTAGTCCAAGTTTGTTGCCATGGTGATGGGGTCTGTATCACATAGGTCATGAAGGGCTTTTAGGTTAACTTAGGTCTTATGGGTGGAGACAAATACTTGAAATAGAAAAGCTAATTAATACCAAACAAGCTGGAGATGGAGGTTGTAAAACAATTATCAATAGCTACCTCTGAGAAACTGGTTCTGTCCTTGGTTAGTGATTTGAGGTTAAGTGAACTGGTAGAATGATATGAGATCTAGGCAATGTTAAAATGGCTGCTCATTGAGTATATTAAACCCATGTTAAGTCCTTTCATTTCCTCCTCTTGTTACTTTAACATATTCTTATTTGTACTTGGGAACAGGGAGGAGAGTCAGTCTTTTGTAGCTGCTTCCTGCTGAATGGAGCATAGAGCTGTCCTTACCTTCTAGAGCAAGAGGAGGGGATGAGAGGACAGGAGCCCATGACATTGTTAAGTATCTTTAGTATCTGTATACAAAGCACATATTGAGGTTTTGATGCCTGCTAAGATGTATTTATAAGTACTTACCCCAATGGGCTTGATACCCACTATAAGGGTCCAGGCAGTTTCCACTGCGCCACCAGTGAATTCCTGAGTCCATATGTGTCTGTCATCATTGCTTGTCTTCAAGCTTCTTTGGATTTTGTGATAAGAATTTATAGACAAGCTGGGCTCGGTGGCTCAGTCTATAATCCCGCACCTTGGGAGGCTGAGGTGAGTGGATTGCCTGAGCCCACGGGTTCAAGACCCACCTAGGCAACTTGGCAAGACCTCATCTCTACAATAAATCAAAAAATTAGCTGGGTGTGGTAGCACATGCCTGTAGTTCCAACTACTTGGAAGGCTGAGGCGGAAGGATCGCCGGAGCCCAGCAGGTCGAGGTTGCAGTGGCTGGGAGTGGCCACTGCACTCCAGTCTGGGTGACAGAGTGAGACTCCAACTCAAAAAAAAAAAGAATTTATAGACAGTTATAAGGGGTTGCTAATAGACTTTAACAAGGAAATACTGCTACTTTGACATAGTCTGAAGAAAAAAATTGAATACATTAGACACATGTAGTTGGGTTGTAACTTGAATTGTAGGAAATAATAATGAACAAGAGACTTTAAAACAGGTAGCATTGTCAAGAGAAAACTGTTCCCCTCCTTTTTTTTTTTTTTAATAATGGGTCTGATACCATCACAATGATGGATATGCTAGAGGGTGAAGTCCAGGTAACCTCTACTCCAGAGATGGGAGATTGACATCTCTTTCTGCTTTTGATGAGAGGAGATAATGATGTTGGCCTTCTGCCTTGACAGGGAAATATTACCTTAAAATTTAACAAAAATAATTAGTAAAACTTTAAAAGAAAAAGTCATTTTGTTATCCATCCTATGTTGAATTAGTAATCCTTATGCCTGGAAGGAGATTTTAAAGTCATTAGCAGTTTGGCACTGAAAAGCACTATAGCTGATCACAAACCACTGCTTTAAAAGTTTTTTTTTTTAAGGTGAATTCTTACCTTCTGTTACCATTTCCCTATTTCTACTCATTCCTCAACCCAGTCCATCTGGCCTTGCCACCACATCACTACTCCCTCGTATCACCATTGACCTTACTGACTCTTTTATGGTATGAGTTCAACTTTTTAGTTATGAGCAGAAAACAATGTATTCTTTACCATTTGTGCTGCTTGGGACTTGGAGAAAATCTTGGGCAGATACATAGTTTTTCTGGTCACATTTAAGTGTTAACAAATAATTTGGATTTTTTTTTTTAGATGACTGAAGTTTTTATGTTAGACTAGACTGGAATTTTTTTTTTTTTTCTTTTTTTCGAGTTGGAGTCTCACTGTCGCCCAGACTGGAGTGCAGTGGCCACTCCCGGCCACCGCAGCCTCGACCCGCTGAGCTTCGGCGATCCTTCCGCCTCAGCCTTCCAAGGAGCTGGAACTACAGGCGCGCGCTACCACACCCGCCTAATTTTTTTGATTTATTGTAGAGATGAGCTCTCACCAAGTTGCCTGGGCGGGTCTCGAACCTGCGGGCTCAGGCAATCCACTCACCTCAGCCTCCCAAAGGCGCGGGATTACAGGCTGAGCCACCGAGCCCGGCTTAGACTGGAATTTTATCTCTAACTTGAATTCAAGCTTCTACCTAGTCAGGCCTGTCTTAAGCTGAGAAATCTGTAAGGAAGGGACAT
>CAUYQG010224978.1:0-25625 GCA_963574415.1 Tarsius wallacei | reverse complement strand
TTTCAACAAACTTTAAGAAACTACTAAAAGCTGCAGACTCTCTACCCTTTAACAAATACATATGGGCTGGGTGTGGTGGCTCAAGCCTGTAATCCCAGTACTTTGGAAGGCTGAAGCGAGAGGATTGCCTGAGCTCAGGGGTTCAAGACCAGTCTGGGCAACTTGGTGAGACCCCCCGTCTCTACAATAAATCAAAAAATAAGCGAGGTGTGGTAGCGTGCAACCGTAGTTCCAGCTACTTGGAAAGTTGAGGTGGAAGGATTGCCTGAGCCCAACAAGTAGAGGTTGCAGGGGCTGTGAGCGTGCCACTGCACTCCTGTTTGGGCAACAGAGTGAGACTCCGACTAAAAAAAAGAAACAATAACAACAGCAACAAAAACAAAAAACAAATACGTGTATACCACGATCTATAAATAATTCAAGGAATTCATTGATACCTTTTATTTTATTATTGGTTTAAGTTTAGTGTTTCTTCCCTTGTTATAGATGTCTCTGAGCTTTGCAACAGCATTTTCATTTTTCATGTCATAATTAGAGCTTGGATAGAGGTCTGCAAATAAGTAAACACATGATTGGGTTATTATTTATAACTCAATGTCCTGTTCAGTGTGTCGAAACATTAGTACAATTTGTTCACTTCTTTTGGGAGTACATTCACATGCAATTATTCATTTACAACTTTAATAAAGACCACAGAGACACTGAAGAAGCAAAGGTTACTAATACTCACATGTTCTACTGCTCTAACCGATGTCTGGAATCACAATTGGGTTATAGGTAACAATATCTGGAATCACAGTTGGGTTATTACGATTGGGTTATAAACTAGAAGAATATTGAGGAGCATAACAGAGAAAACCCAGATTGCCGTGAAGAGACTGTTAGTAGGAATGTGAATACTAAGAACTCTGGTAGTGATGACTCAGAAGAAGGTAGGGAACACTGTAGCGAAAATCCATACTGTCTAAGAAACTATTATAAAACATCATAAACAGACTTTTTGTAGAAATATTAATGTTAAATACTTCTTGTTGAATATAGTGAAATGTGAGAGAAAAGAAATACAGTTAGAAATGACTATCAGGCCAAAAAAAAAAAAAAAAAGAACCAGGACTTTATGGTTTGGAACATTCTCAGCCTGTTAGGATTAACAGATTCCAAAATTAGAGGAATCAATGTCGGGAAAGCAGTGTATCCTTTTCTCTTATAGAGAAAAGCATTTGTGTAGCTGGACAGCCTTTTGCTATTGCCTCTATAGGAATAAAAGGTCAGAGTATTCAGTCACAGAACACTCGTTGATGAGATTAGTATGAAGCAGGTTCACTGTGTGCAGGTTCGCAACTTGTCTGAGTCCAGTAAGACAGAACACTGGCATAAGCAGCAGGGGACATGAAGTGAATTTATGGCTTGCAGATAGGTATACAGGAATAACAGGAGGACTTAATTCACTGTGAGCCTGTCTCTCAAGTCTCAGAAAGCTATCTGGGGGGAATGATCTCTGAACCGTGCATGCCCCACTTGCTCTGCACATGAAGTACCATGAAAATCAGATCACCCTGGGTTGTCTACCTCGGGGAGGCATGACATGCTGAGCCAAAGTATTGAAAGACATTCTGTTATGGCAATTATCAATAACTCAAAAAATAACAGTTGCTGGAAAGGATGTGGCGAAAAGGGACCACTTCTACACTGTTGGTGGGAGTGCAAACTAGTGCAAACTGTGGAAAACAGTATGGCGATTCCTAAAAGCTCTAAATATTGACCTCCCATATGACCCCGCAATCCCCCTACTGGGAATATACCCTGAAGAACTCAAATCACTCTATAAAAAAGATACTGGCACAGGTATGTTTATCGCAGCATTGTTCACAATAGCAAGAACCTGGAAGCAACCATGCTGTCCATTAAAGACGACTGGATTAAAAAAATGTGGTACATATACATGATGGAATACTATGCAGCCATAAAAAAAGAACAAAATCATGAATTTTGCAGCAACCTGGATGGAACTAGAGTCTATAATACTGTGTTACCTCTCACAGAAACAAAGATCTGAGTATCACATGTTCTCACTCGTATAGTGGACCTTGAACATCCAACATAATCCTATAAGAAAAGGACTGACAGTGATGGGAAACTATGGGGGGAGGGGAAGGGAGATGGAATTAACTCTAGTCAATATCTGTCTGGGGACAGGGAGACATCTCTTATCAACAAGGGTACCTGAACGAAGCGTATTTGTATACCTAACCCTTAACTGTACCCCACAATATCAAAATAAAAAATTTTCATTATAAAAAAAAGCAAAAAAGAATAAAGCCGGTAGAAAATAAAAATCAATAAATAATGCTGAAATGAATTAAATAAATTAAAAATAAGTGATACAAAGATGTAAAGGTGCAAAATGAATAAAATAATAAAACAACATAAACATATTTATGACCTATATGACTAGCAAAGGGTTAATGTTCTCACTATTAACAATGATCATCCAAGAACATTTATATTTTTTCATTTATTCTTTTTTCTCAGATCATTTTATTTCTTCTGGTGAGGATTTACATTCTTTTCACAAAGTTATATCTTTCCTTTGTAACATGTTCTTAAAGATTTTAAAATATTTTATAACTTTGTAGCTACTTATAAATATATATATATTCATATATTTTTATTTTTACTTTTTTTGAGGAGGAGTCTCACTCTCTATCTCAGGCTGGAGTGCAGTGGCACACTCATGGCCACTGCAGCCTCAACTTGCTGGGCTTAAGTAATCCTTCCACCTCAGCCTTCCAAGTAGCTGGAACCACAGGCATGTGCCACCACATCTAGCTGATTTTTTAATTTATTCGTTGAGATGAATTCTCTCCATGTTGCTCAGACAGGTCTGCACCCCCATGCTCTGCTAATTTTTTTGATTCTTTATCTTTTGATCTATTGATGGATACTGAGGTTGATTCCCTATCTTGGCTATTGTGAACATTTCTGCTATAAATATGGGGATGTAGATGTTTCTTTGATACGCTGATATCATTCCTTTTGAATAAATGCCCAGTAGTGGGATTGCTGGATCATATAATAGATGTATTTGTAGTTTTTTAGAAACCTCCATACAGTTCTTCCGAGTCATTATACTAGTTTACATTTCCACCAATAGAGTTCCCTTTCCTCTGCATTCTTGCCAGCATTTGTAATTTTTTGTCATTTTTATAATAGCCATCCTAATTGAAATGAGGTGATACTTCATTATGGTTTTGATTTATATTTCCTTATGATTAGTGATGTGCATTTTTCATGTATTTGCTGGCAATTTGTATGTCCCCTTTTGAGAAATATATGTTAAGATTATTTCTCATTTAAAAATATTTGTATAAATGTATGGGGCAGAAGTGTAATTTTCCTATATGCTTAGATTACATGGTGGTCAAGCCAGGGCTTTAAGAATATCCATCACTCAATGCTGTCACTCTTTTATCTTTCCATATCTTCATTGTCTCTTATTCCACTCTCTACGTCCATATGTATACACGTTCAGTGCCTACTTATGAGTAAGTATATGTAATATTGCCTTTCGGTGCCTGGCTTGTTTCAGTTAAGATAATGACCTCCAGTTCCATCCATGTAGATGCAAATATCAGCCTGTGTCTAATAAATTACAGCTGGCAGGCTGTAAATTGTAGAAATAGATCAGAAAAAGAAAAAATAAAGAGACTCAAGGAAAAATATGAAGGGAAAGACATAGATAATAAAGTGAAAAAACATTTAGAATTTCAAAAGGAGTGAAAAAGTGTGGCTAAAACAAGAATTAAAGTAACAATAATTGAATATTTGTAAGTATTGTAAACAAAAAAATCACATTCAGGCTTACAAAAATCTCAAAAAAAGAAAGAAAAGGAAAATATATTAAAAGAAACTAGAGGAAATTTTAAGGTAATATATTATCTTCAAGGAAACAATTAGACATATAATTTACTTATTAAAAGAAATGAATAAAGTTAGAAAACCATGTAGTATTATCTTTAAAGTGCCAAAATAAAACAACTGCCAAACTAGAAATCTAGAAATTGCAAAAATATACCTTAATATTAATTTTTTTAAAAAAGGAGTTTTCAGTTCAAAAACTAAGAGTTTTTGGCATGCAGAGACTTTCACTAAAGGAAAAACTTCTTTTGGCAGATATAAAATAATTTCTGAGATAAGTTCAGACTGTCACTAAGACAGCAAATGGGAAAAAAAACCTAAATTCCTGCTAATCGTATAAGTCAATAATAATGCAATGTGTGGCTTATATGGAGATATGTGTATTGTGTGAGTGTGCGTGTATGCATAAACTCTATGACTATAATTTAATATAATTAGGAAGGGAGGTAAATTGAGTCAAAGTAGTTGAAGCTTTCTGTGTGTGTGTTCTTGGGAAGAGGTAAGAATACAAGTAAATTTTGACTTTTGGTTAGTTCAAGATGAGCTTCACAACCTCTAGGCTAGTACAAAGTTAGTTTTGTAAAAAATAATGTGTTTTATGATCATTTGTGTTTTTGTACGTTACTCTGTTTTCTGAAAAATTCTTCCATTTAAAAAATACAATAAACTTCTATTCTTTTTTTATATTGACGTTCAAATCTCAGTTATTTGCTTAAGAGAGCTCTGACATTCACAACCTGATCAGATCAATTCCTCTTTGAAAATCATTGTGATGTGTATGTTTCTCTTTTTGTTGGTATGTATTTTGTTGTTTAATGCTGAAATAGTATGAATAAATTGGCAAAAGTTATATGGCTAATTAATGGCAAATGCAGGATAAAAATTCTGAACTCCTGGTTCTCACCACCACATATTTCTTATGATATTGCATTGTATATCTCACATCTTCTTTTACAAAGAACCCAAACTTCAGTGATCAGATTTTTGCTAAACTACTATTATAATACTCAATGCCACACTCATTATTGCTATCTGTTTTATTTATGGCTCATAATCCCCTTTGTTAATATAGAACATTATGAAAGTGAAAAACAAATTCTCTGGTTAGTATCAAATATTGTGATTAAAGTGTGCTTGTGTGTACATATTTACCAGAATTATTTTTGCTTCTATGTGTGTATGTGAATAAAGCAAAGAGATATATGTAATGAGGATAAACATTTCATGTTTTTAATGATAATTTTAGAATCTTACATTGCTTAAAGAATGAAAGGTACATATTTTTCTATAGTAAAATACAAGATTGTTCCTTACCCATCCACACAACAAAAGATTATGAAAACAAATTACTACTCAAATATTTAAATTGTTAATATATTACTTCAAACGAGTTTTTTTATTGAAAGAAAGGGGGAACCCTATATTTAAAAACTGAAATATATGATGGCTAAATGAATTTAATTTGATTATATAGTTCATGAAGGAAGCTATAGAGCTGGATGGTATACAGATTTTATAGTTTACCTATTGATTAAGATTATTAGAAGAAAAACAGTTTTGGAAGAAAGGGTAATACATTTTGAGTCAATCCAAAGTATTTTATCTGGAAGGATAAAATCATGGGAAACCCTTCTTGAACTGATGAAGAGCTATTTCTGAACCATTGGTTTAAATTTAGTCCTCTGGAAAACAATTAGTAACCAGTAGAATGTGGAATAATTCATGCATAGAAAAATTATTTTGAGGAAAAAGGCAACAGCAGTGCTGATAAAATGAATACTAGGATTCCTAGCATCCTTCGGGAATTATGTAAGTTTGCATCAGGCTCTTTATATTTGAGTTAGAGTCTTTACTTTCCTTTAATTATGATACTCTGCCATAATTCCATAACTTCTCTCTGCTTTTGGTGCTGAACAAAGATATTTTGATTTCTCTGAAAATTCCTTTTCTCAGAATTATTATTTCTAAAAAGTTGTTGTACAGTACAATAAGGCATTGGCTACTCTGCCTGTTTTCTACCGGCATAACAAATACTCAAGATTGGATATTGTATTTAAAAATGTAAGCCGGGCTCGGTGACTCAGCCTGTAATCCCGCGCCTTTGGGAGGCTGAGGTGAGTGGATTGCCTGAGCCCGCGGGTCCGAGACCCCCCTGGGCAAGCGAGACCTCATCTCTACAATAAATAAAAAAATTAGCCAGGCGTGGTAGCGCACGCCTGTAGTTCCAGCTACTTGGAAGGCTGAGGTGGAAGGATCGCCGGAGCCCAGCAGGTCGAGGCTGCAGTGGCCGGGAGCGGCTACTGCACTCCAGTCTGGGCGACAGAGTGAGACTCCAGCTCAAAAAAAAAAAAAAGAAATGTATTTGGATCATGGTTCTGGGAGCTGGGAAATCCAAGTACAGCACTAGCATCTGGTAAAGGCCATCTCGCTGCATCATCCCATGACAGAAGATAGAAAAGTAAGAAAGCATCAGAGCAAATGAGAGGAAAGAAAAATTATCCTTTTAAGAGATACTCATGCCTTTGATTACTAACCCACTCCCATAATAACAGCAATAATCCATTCATGAGGACAGAGCCTTAATGACCTAATTAAAGTTCCCATCTATTAAAACTATTACATTGGGGATTAAGTTTTCAACACAAACTTTGGAGGACACATTCAAACCATAGCAATTACCACTACTTCCTCTTTATACCATCCCTGATGAATATTTGTGTTACAACCACATTTAATTTAGGTGGCTTTGAGGCTGGGTGCAGTGGTTCACACCTGCAATCCCAGCACTTTGGGAGGCAGAGGTGAGAGGACTGCATGAGCCAACAGGTTTGAGATTTGCCTGGGCAACTAGGCAAGACCTCGTCTCTACAATAAATAAAAAAAATTAGCCAGACATGGTGGCTCACACCTATGATTCCAGCTACTTGGAAAGCTGAGGCAGAAGGATTGCCTGAGCCCAGCAGGATGGTGAGGCTGTGGTGACCATGAGCATGCCACTGCACTCCAGCCGGGGTGGCAGAGTGAGACTCTGACTCAAAAAAAAAAAAAAAACAAAACCAAGAATTTAGGTGGCTTTGAATCCTAGATGATCTTTTTGAGCCCTCACGTGTGAACTAGGCAATACACTTAACTCACTAAATCTTTTAGTACAGTAGGATTGATCTCAACATAATGATCATATGTTTATCAATTCCCAACTTGAGGGAATTTAAATCTTCTGTCACTTGATTCCTCTATCTGGCAAATGTGAGCAGTGATAACAAAGATTTGGAGGGACACATCAGGTTTTAAACAACGTAATGGTCATTACTGAAAATACTATTCAATGATATGCTAGACTAATGCATTGTACTTAATACTCTTCTGAATTTCTATCAATAATATAATAGCATGACTGTTGTAGTCATCCCTCCTACATTATCCTATTTATCATCAAATTTAATAATGGTAGAGACACTGTGTCACTATTAACATAAATCACAGATTGCATTCAAAGCATATATAGTCTGCCAAATCTCTTAATAAGAAATTAACAACCAGAATTCTCTTTAGCTGTTAATTAAATTAAGCTAAAATTTCCAGTTTGATCAGAAGGGCACTTGCTCCCATCTTATTTATTAAGTTTAAGTTTTTGACCCAGGGAGAAATACTTTGATATATGGTGGATCTAATATAATTAAATGGTAAGTTTATATATAAAATGTCATATGGGATATAGCATCTTAAATAATCTTAAAATTATTATTTAAATTAAGACCAATATAGTCTCATAATTTAAAAGATGATTTTGTGTTCAAACATTGCTGGTTCATGTTTACACGAGTCTCTGTGTGTGTGTGTACATTCTAGTCGCTTGAACAGTGCTGACTGTGGGTAAAATTATGAACAAAGTACATTATCTTCTCTAGGGCTCTCCTTCTCTGATTTTATAAAAGACTTATTTTCTTCTTTGTTGTCTCAAGATATCCTGATAACCATCAGAGTGATAGTCATTCACAGAATTCTTCCCCTCAAGGAATTTTAACTTTCACTTTTATTTCTGTTCATTAAATGAAAATCATATCCTGGTTTAAAAAAATATTATTGCTTTTGTTGAGATGTATTTTAAAGATGAGAAAAGGCATAAAAGATAAAAGGGGTAAAGAAAGTAGGGGGAGAAAGATAGAGACAAAAAAGAAAAGAGCAAAAGAAAGGAGACTATCTCATGAAGCTCAGTGGAGGAGACCTGGAAAGAAAGAGACTAAAATTTTCAAAGTAGCACCTGGAAGCTTGATCTAAGAAACAAAATTGTATTCAGAGAGGTGACAATTTCCTACAGGGAAATAAATCTCTTCTGTTTAGAAAAAAAGGCAAAAGGGATATCTTTGAAAGAGATGATGTCTTCAAAATGTGTACCTTGTTTATTTAATTAGTACATGTTATGGTCTGGAGGTTTGTGGTCTCCTAAAATTCATGATTAAATCCTACCCTCAAGGTAATGGTACTAGGAAGTGAAGACTTTGGGAGGTGTTTAGATCATGACGTGGGTTAGTGCTCTTATGAAAGATAACAGACAGCCAGCTAGCCCCTTCCATCACATGAGAACATAGTGATAAGGTAGTATCTTTAAACTAAGTAATGACATGTATGACCAAATAATGAGCCCTCATCAAACACTAAATCTGTCAATACATTGATCTTAGGCATCTCAGTTTTCAGAAATTTGAGAAATAAGTCTTGTTGTTTATAAGACAACCAGTTTATGACACTTTGTTATGGCAGCCCAAATGGACTCAGTATGAGATGCTGAAATGATAAAAATGTTTAAGCAGTATATTATACATCTTATTCTTCATAGGGAGACATCATTCAGCTTTACTTTATATATTCCACAATCATTCATTCCATATAAAATGCATATAATTTTATTTAACTTATATTAGAAAATAATTTATAGATATGTATTTTTTAATTAATAGGTTTTACTTTTTTAACAGTTTACAAAAAATTGAGTAAAAAATACAAAGTTCCTCATTTAACCCCAACT
This sequence comes from Tarsius wallacei, assembly GCA_963574415.1. Taxonomy (NCBI): domain Eukaryota; kingdom Metazoa; phylum Chordata; class Mammalia; order Primates; family Tarsiidae; genus Tarsius; species Tarsius wallacei. The sequence goes on along the minus strand of CAUYQG010224978.1, from coordinate 16,681 downwards.
TTTTTGTTCCTATTAATAACCTTCTACATTAGTAGAGAACATTTACCACGGTTAGTGAAAAAATATTAATACATTATTATTAACTGAAGTCCTAGTGTTTGTTGTTTCCTATAAACATGTCTATACATCAGGGTTTAGTCTTTGTGTTGTATGTTATATGGGTTTTAAATGCATAATGATACATGCCAACCACCTACTTATTCATCTCTATCTCTCTTCCTCCCAGGAGCTCCTGGCAATCACTGATCTTTTTACTGTCTCCACAGCTTTTACCTTTTCAAGAATGTCATATAGTTGAATTCATAGGGTATGTAGACTTTTCAGATTGACTTTTTTCACTTAGCAATATGCATTTAAGCTTCCTCTATGCCTTTATAAGTTGATAGCTTATTTGTTTTTAGCACTGAATGATATTCCATTGTGTAAGTTTAGTACCATTTGTTTATTTGTCATCTGTTGAAGGACATTATATTGGCTTATTAGAGCTGCCATGACAATATATTACAGACTGGGTGGGACAAACAATAGAAATGTATTTTTTCACAGTTGTAGTGACTGAAAGTCCATGATGAAGGTGTTGATAGGTTTGGTTTCTTCTGAAACCTCTATGCTTGGCTTGTAGATGGCCACCTTCTTATTGTGACTTTCATGGTGGTTCTTTAGGTGTACAAAGTGTTTCTTTGTGTGTCCAAATTTCTCCTTATATAGACATCAGCCATATTAAATTAAGGCCTAATATAAGGACCTCATTTTAATTTAATCACATTCTTTGAAGGTCTATGTGCAAATACAGTCACATTATACTACTGATCTGGGGTTTAACATATGAATTTTTGGGGAACAAAATTCAGCCCATAACAGACATCTTAAATGCTTCCAAATTTTGGCATTTATGAATAAAGATGCTATAAATATTCGTATGCAAGTTTTTGTGTGAACATAAGTTTTCAAGTCATTTGGATAAATATCCAGGAGCACAATTGCTGGATCATATGGTAGGAGTATATTTAGTCTGGGGAGAAACTGCCAAATTATCTTCCAAAGTGGCTGTATTATTTTACATTTCCATCAGGAATGAATGAGAGTTCTTGTTGCTTGGAATATTTTCTAGATATATATCTGGAATATATATATTTAATTTTTGCCATTCTTATAGATGGATAGTGATGTATCATTGTGCATTGTTTGAAATTCTCTAATGGCATATGATATTTAGCATCCTCTCATATATTTATATGCCATCTGTATATCTTTGTTGGTGTGGTATCTGCTCAGATCTTTCACTCATTTTTTTAATTGACTTGTATGTTTTTCTATAGCTGAGAAATAAGAGTTGTTTATGTATTTTGGATAACACTTTTTATCTGATATGTGTTTTGCAAATATTTTCTCCCAGTCTGTAGCTTATCTCTTTATTCTATTTGCTATATTATATTTTCTCCCAGTCTGCTGCTTGTCTCTGCAACTTTATTTTTTATCCAATATTTTACTTATTACTTATTTGCAGATGTGTATAGACTGAATTTGGGACCATGAGCTCTTGGATTGATACCATACAATATAGCAGTATTTCTAGTTGCTCAGATATCCTCAAATCATTTAATATTATGATGAACTGCTTAGAAAATATATAGGCCATATACTTCATTATAAAAAATAATCTTAATTCTAACTTAAATTTTACCTAAAGTATGTATGCAGCTTCTCAGGTTCCAGAGAGTATCTATGTGGACAGAGACTCCATTGTTCTCACGGATAGTACTCAGAGACATAAAATAGTTGTTAGGTAGTGTTCTCTTTGATAGGAAGTTTTTGCACAAATGTTTGTGTGGAGGACACAGGTAACTATTAACAGCCTGTATCTGCCACTGCTTGCTTACCTTTTAAGGAATAGTTTATCCCAAGCTATACTGTGAATACTGACATTTACATAAAGCACAACCCAACAACCTAATCTATTCTTTCTTTTACTTTTTAAAACACATTTTATTTTGAGATAATTCTAGATTCACAGAAACTTGCTAAGATAGTACAGATAGCTCTCATGTGATCTTCACTGAATTCCCCTTCTTGGTTACCCTTTATATTCATTACAGTACAATATCAAAATCAGAAAATTGGCATTGGTATAACATATGAATCTAGTTTTATGTCATTTTATTAAATGTGTAGAATGATGTAACCACAATGACAATCAAGAGAAATAACTAATGTACATCACAAAACTATTCACGCAACCACTTTATAATCACATTCATCCTCCAGTGATGGACTATCCGTAACCCCTAGCTTTCACTAACCTGTCCCTTATTTTCATAAATTTAGTATTTTGAAAATGTTACATACATTTTTGAGATTAGAACTATTTTACTCAGAATCATGCCCTTAAGGTCCACCCAAGTTGTTAAATGTGTCAACAGCTTGTTCCATTCTATTGCTGAGTAGTAGTCTATGCTATGAATACATCAGTTTGTTTAGTCATTCACCTATACTGAAAAGCAATATAGGTGGTTGTCTCTAGCTTTTGTATATTAGAAGCAAGACTGCTTTGAATATTATGAATAGCATGATTTTTAGGTCATATGTTAAGAATATGTTCAGGGGTTTTGTTGTTGTTGTTGTTGTTGTTGTTGTTTTTTGAGTTGGAGTCTCACTCTGTCGCCCAGACTGGACTGCAGCGGCCGCTCCCGGCCACCGCAGCCTCGACCTGCTGGGCTCCGGCGATCCTTCCGCCTCAGCCTTCCGAGTAGCCGGAATTACAGGCGCGCGCTACCACACCCGGCTGATTTTTTGATTTAATTGTAGAGATGAGGGCTTGCCAAGTTGCCCAGGCGGGTCTCGAACCCGCGGGCTCAGGCAGTCCACTCACCTCAGTCTCCCAAAGCGCGGGATTACAGGCTGAGCCACCGAGCCCGGCTGACCAAATAATTTCAAAGATTCTTGACATCTATGGATGTCACCATGTTTACTCATTATAAAGACAAGACTCATTATAAAAACAAGAGAAATGTTTCCGTGGCCACTAGAGTACTTTCACATGTGATATGTTGTTCTCATGAACAAAATGTTTTATAAACATTAAAAACAAACAAACAAAGAAAAATCTATCTGCCAACACCGGAAAGAATGAAAATTGAGGAAAAGGACTACACCTGATGTGTGAGTCAGTTCAGTGTGGCCTTAATAGCTGACACTTATATGAGAGCTTAGAGTGTGTCTGGTCCTGTGCCATCAAATCCTCATGTCCCGTGAACAAAGCAAGTCTCCTCTGAGATCAAACAGGCAGCAAGAGGAGGGACTGGGATGTGGACTCTGGTGGGTCTCTTTCCAAGTGCCTACAGGCTGGACCTTCCACCACACCAGCCAGCCTAACTCCACCCCCTCAGTCACTCACCCACTGTCTGTCCTCACCCAAAGCTTCCCATATTGGTCTTGAGCTTTTTCGCCAAGTCCTAGATCTCTTTGTGGATGAGCAGCACATGTCTAGCAGTTTTTCCTTCCATCCTGTTGTGGCTTAAATCTTCAAGCTCTTCTGAGTTCCTTCCTCCTTTCTGGACTCCACACCTGACTCCACCCTAGGGACATGCTTCTCCTGCAGTTCTCTCTCACATGCAGGGACCATAGACTTGGAGAAGGGGGTACCTGCCACCTCCCTCATCACTGCTGCTTCTAGCTGTCCTAAAGTCCAGCTTTAAGTCTGACTTCATCAGACCCCACCTTCTGCAGATCCTTCCCCCAGTCACTGGGAGATCTGGTTCCTTGTCATCTCCTTCAATGCCTCAGCCTCTCAATTTGTTGACCTTCCTTCCATCCACCAACTTGTCCTCCAGCCCATCTCAAACACTCTGTGTACACACCTTACCATACCACCATTGACAGGATTTGGAGCCCTCTCTCATGTCCATTTCATTCTCTCTATCTCTTTCTTTTATTTTTGAGTCAGAATGTCACACTGTCACCCAGGCTGGAGTGCAGCGGCACAACCACAGCTCACCGCAGCCTTGACCTCCTGGGTTCAGGAGATCCTTCTGCCTCAGCCTTCTGAGTAGCTGAGACTACAAGTGCACGCCATCACATCCAGTTAAAAGTTTGATTTTTTTGTAGAGATGAGGTCTTGCTGTGTTGCCTGGGCTAGTCTTGAACTCCTGGGCTCAAGCAATACTCTTGCCTTGGCTTCCCAAAGTGCTGAGATTACAGGCATGAGCCACCATGCCCAGCTTTCTGATCTTCACCCCCTCTCTTTCTAGCTCCTTTGCCCTAACACCTCAGCTCTGGGAATCTCTCAACCCCTCTGGGACCTCGACTGGTTGTTATGCCTACTTTTTCCTTGTCCCTCACCAGCCCCATGTCCTTACTTTCTTCCTTTACCCAACTTAAATTTCATTAGCAATTGCAATCGCTCCCAGGCACACACCCTCCATCCCCTTGGTCTTCTTTTCTCCATTGTCATAACGTTTCTACCCAGCCAGAGCACAATCACAGCCCTGGTGAAGTTGACTTCTCTGCCCATGCCACGCATGCTTCCAAGTCACTGTTGCATTATTTCAGTTGAAAGCATGACCTCTAGTGGAGAGTTTCTTCCCTTACCCCCCATCACCCAACCCCCCACCATCCAATACTCACCCTGCCTCCTTCACTCTCCCACCCTCCAGACCAGGCGTTATACATCCTCCTTAGACCCCAACACCTCCTCCCCATCCTCACGCACGGCTGATGACTTTGCATCCTGTTTCTCTGAAAAACAGAAGCAATCTGAAAAAAAACTTCTACACCTTCTCACTACCACACCCTCCCACCTCCCCTTATTTCCTCTGGACAGATGAGTGAGCTGGTGGTGCTTGCAGCTGAAGTCAGTTCTGCCCCTTACCATCCATTTACCTCCTCAAGAATATCACTGTGTCAGCTCACTCCTTGGTCTCCATCACTCCCTTCATCTCTCTTTCTCTATTTGTCTCTGTCTCTCCTACACGATCAATTTTTCTCTCTGTCTTTGGGATTTTTTTTTTTTTTTTGAGTTGGGTCTTCACTCTGTCGCCCTGGCTGAAGTGGTATGATCATGGTTCACTGAGGCCTTGACCTCTTGGACTCAGGCAATCCTTCTGCCTCAGCATCCCAAGTAGCTGGGCCTACAGATGTGTGCCACCATGCTGAGTTACTTTTTTATTTTTAGTAGAGATGAGCGCTTGCTATGTTGCCCAGGCTGGTCTTCAACTCCTGGGATCGAGCAATCCTCCTACCCCAGCCTCCCAAAGTGCTGAGATTATAGTTGTGAGCCACGGTGCTCAGCTGTTGGGATTATTTTAATGCAAAACTCCTCAAAAAAGTTTCTATATTTACTGTCTCCACTTTTTCTTCCTCCCTCCTCCCTCTCAGGCAAAGAAAATGTAATGTCTTCATCTATAGTTGATCTAATTTTTCCTTGTGCTCTCAGCAAGAGAAAATGAGTAGATTTGGAGTTGGTCACACTCAGTGATCTATCACAGAAACAAAGAACGGAGTACCATATGTTCTCACTCATAAGCGGAACTTGAACAATTATAATACTATAAGAAAGGGATTGGCAGTCGTGGGAAACTGTCAGGGGTGTGGGGGGGTGGGATTGGCAGTCGAGGGAAACTGCTAGGGGAGGGCGGGGCATACCTCATCAACTAGAGTACCTGCATAATCAACGTATTAACATTTGTATACCTAACCCTGAATTGTACCCCACATCTTTATAATTAAAAAAAGGGAAAAAAATTTTCTCTAGGAAAAAAAAGTGACTGGTCCAGTTTGATCAGTTTTACAGACCCTCTAGGTAGTAGTATTCCATTCTCTCAGCTAATGTGTCTAAGGCAGCTCAAGTTTATGGGAACCGGGGTTGTGGTGGGTGGCTTAAAAGTCCTTTTGAAGCCACAGGGGAGAGGGGCACCTACCTTTGTGTTGGTTCCTTGGGTATCTAGAGGTGGCATTTACTAGACTTTAGTTCCGGGTGCCCTTCCTGCCCGGTCACGGCAGCTCTGCTGGCCTAGGAGGCAGGGCCCTGTGGTTTATGAATGTGTGGGTTCTTTCTTTGACTCAGGTGATGTTCCTGGGAGCACCTGACATCTCTCCCTTGGCTCTTGTGGGCTGTAGCTCCCGGAGTCTCTTGTGTTTTCCGTTCTGTTCCATGGCCTGATGGGCTGCCCCTGACTCTACTGAAGGCTCCCTTACTCCTTTCCCCACCCACCCTGGCAACTCTGAGGCGAGTGAACTGCATCTCCAATTAGTGTCCACACCACGAAGACTCACCAGGCCAACCATACCCTCTCCCTTTCTGTTCTGTAATGCCCTCCTTTCAGTCACTCCCTTTCTCTGTGATGTTTTCTCCATATTGTTTTTTTATCAACTGACATACTATTTAATTTACTTAGCTATCTGTTTGTTGTTTTCTGTTTCTCAGCATTATGCGCACCAGAAGGCAGGGCTTCCATCACGTGTGTTCATTGACCTTTCCTTAGCTCTTGGCTCAGCCCTTGGCATAAAGTGAGAATTTAATAAATATTTGCTAACTCAACCAGGTACCATTCTTTTCTTTGCAATTCTTAGCAGTTAAGAATAGTGCTCTGATTGTAGTGGGTGTTCAGCAAGTATTCAGTGATAACCTAGTTTAAGATAGAATACAGATATGGAGAGATGAATTCACAGCAGGCTCTTTTTACAACATTGCTCCATGGAAGTTCAAGCAGGACATAGCCCTTAGAGTGTGTCTGAGCCCTTATTGTAATGGGTTGGCATTCCATGTTTTAGGAGCGAGTGGGACCAGATATCTGGAGAATGGGACAAATCTGTTTTCTACTTTGTATTTCTGTAGTCATTCATTGCCTCCTGGCTTCATATTTCATCTGTGGAGAGGAAGAGAAGTTCTCAGTAGAACAGGAGCATGAGTGTCTCTCTGTATCCTATGAGTATGTCTTCACCTGGAACTTGTGTGGGGCAAGAGTGGGTCTAGGTCTGACCTGGCTATGGCCTTGCATCCCTGGAAGCAAGAGGTTGTTGCCATCAGCAGGCTCTTGGCCCCTGGCTGGAGGCCTCACAGGTTGGCCTTTGGCAGGCTGGAGTGGCCTGGATAAATACAAGACCAATGCTTGCTGTGTGCAAGGCACTGTGCCAAGCACTTGCATGTCTTCAATTCTCAACAGCGTTATGAGGGAGGGCCTTTCAATGTTTCTTTGTCATAGATGAGAAGACCTAAGCACAGAGGAGTTACCCTAAGTCACTGGGGGAGCCAGTAAGGGTGGTGTGTCCACTTCTGGAGCCGTAGGCATGTCCACTGTGCTGTGTGGCCACTTGCTGTATAGACCATAGCACCATCAGCAGTAGGGAGTGCTAGGCATGATCCAGATTCTGCTAGGAATGTGCTCTCCAGTTTGTGTTCCAGAAACCAGATTTTGCTGGTAAATGGAAGGATCTGGAAAGTTTTAAGGAATATTAGGGTATGTCCATAACTTGCAGTTTACCTGTTGAAATTTATAAAAACTCTACAGGTTTTACATTCTTTTTTCCACAGAAGAGCATGGTATGAGGCCGAGGTTGAAAAGTGAGCACACACAGCAATTGACATACATTTCATAATATTTTGAACCAACAATTTACAACTGTAAAGTTTCACAGATTTTCAGCATTGTCTTGCAAAATGGGTATATGTGGCAGCTCTGGGTCCATGTTCCCCAAAGGCTGCCACTTGTAGGCCAGCACCCATTCTGTAGGGCACCCCACAGCTGTCACTACTCACTCCCAGCCCCTTCTTAATTCCCATGACCCGCTGGCTCCTCCATACCTTAGGCACCAGGAAATGGTATTTTATTTAATAAAATGCAGAGATGAAAAGCTGGAAGGGGAATCCCCAGCAGAGAATACCAAGGGCCAACTTTTCCCCAAACTCATCCCCAGGGCGTGACCACCACATTCGTTCGTGGAGGGCTCAGGTTTTTACTTTGCACAGCAGGGATATGACAAGACAGACTCAGGTAGGACTTTGTGGACTGCAGATTCCTGTTACTCTGGCTATTGTTTTAGCAATTTTCTGTTGGTCCTATTTCTCCTGAGAGAGACACAGACAGGCTCAGTGTGCCAACAATTATCAAGGGAACTGGTGAAGAGGGAGCAAGGTGAGGGTGTGTGGGAAGAGGGCATAGGTCTTAGATGACTATATATGAACATTCTTACTGCACAACAGCTGCCATTGACAAACTGCAAAACTGTAACAGGTAATTTCTTCCTTAAGACCTTTGGATCATTCTAGAAATATTAAGAGTGGGATAGAGCTGATAACTTGGGCTGGGGCAGAGCAAACTGAAGACATCCACAAAATATTCAGCTGTAAACCAGGCACGTACCACAAACTGAAAGAAGTGAGGGTCGGGCGCGGTGGGTCAAGCCCGTAATCCCAGTACTTTGGGAGGCCGAGGCGACAGGATTGCCTGAGCCCATGGGTTCAGTCTGGGCAACATGGTGAGACTTCCTCTATACAATAAATAAAAAAGTTAGCTGGGTGTGGTAGCTCGCACCTGTAGTTCCAACTACTTGGGAGGCTGAGGCGGAAGGATCGCTGGGGCCCAGCAAGTCAATGCTGGGATGTCTGTGAGCTTGCCACTGCACTCCAACCTGGGTGACTGAGTAAGATTCCAACTCAAAAAAAAAAAAAAAAAAGAAGTGAGAATTCAATGCTGATGCCCAGGATTCTCTAGTCTTATGTTAATCTGTGTATCCATTTTTTTGTTGTTGTTGTTTTGTTTTGAATCGGAATCTCACTCTGTTGCCCAGGCTGGAGTGCAGTGACACACTCACAGCCACCGCAGCCTCGATCTGCTGGACTCAGGCTATCTTTCCGTCTCAGCCTTCCAAGTAGCTGGAACCACAGGCATTCGCCACCATGCCTGGCTGATTTATTTATTTATTTATTGTAGAGATGAGGTCTCGCCAAGTTACTCAGGCTGGTCTCAAACTCCTGAACTCAGGCAATCCTCTCGCCTTTGCCTCCCAAAGTGCTGGGATTACAAACGTGAGCCACCGTGCCTGGCCTCTGTATCCTATTTTAAGTCTTACATTCTCTTTTTAAAAAATTAAAGTAAAGTTAACATAAAATTAACCACTCCAAAGTGAGTAATTCAGTGGCATTTAGTACACTTACAATGTTGTTTAATCATTACCCCTATTTAAGTTTCTAAATATTGCCATCACTCCAATACACACTGAGCAGTTACTTCCCATTTCCTCCTCCCTCCTCCCTCTGGCAACGGCTAATTTCTCTGTCTCTGTGGATTTACCTATTCTGGATATTTCATATAAATAAAATCATGCAATATGTGACCTTCCAGGTTTGGCTTCTTTTACTTAGCATGTTTTCAAGGTTTATTGTATTGTGGCAGCATTCATCTTTTGAACATGTCAGCTTGTTTCATTTGTGGTGGGGGAGAAAGGAGAGAACAGTGGTCAAGTGTGGATCCACATGGATCTTGAAAGCAATGAATCCCCAAGGGGATGGAAATTTTAATGAGGAATGAATGAGAGAATGTTGGACTTTCTGATGGATGGCAGACCCAGCAGTGCCACTACCAGGAAGGTTCTGGGCCCCTTGAGATGAGAGAAGGAAAGTACTAGGAATAAGAGGGATGCAGGAAAGGGGAGGAGAGGTTAGTGATTTTCTTCCCACTGGGAAGTTTACCTTAAACTCATCATATTCTTTATATATAGAAAGGATGCAAGATATTTAATGAATGGCATGAAATCAAGTCACTAGGATAAAACCTCTAATTTTATTCTTTAGTCTGCTGAACTTTATAATAATAACTATGCATCTTCTTATATTGAGGATTTCAGTACTGTTAAAATAAATTGTTTTAAGTCCATTGCAAGAAGGGAGACCATCACATTTCGTTTTCTCAGGCAAGCAGTAGATAATAAATATATATGAATACAGTAAACATATCTCAAAAAAGAATGATACAACTTTTATTTTCTGTGTATTTTAAATATATTTTTGCTACATAGTCTGTATTTTTATGAGATTTTTTTTCATTTGCATGAAGTTCAACCTTATCCAATTTAAAGGTGATATGTTTGGTGGTGTATCTATAATCCTTAAAAAGTTTAGAGTTTTTGGAATGTACAGTATATGCGGTAAAATTAAGATTACATTAAAAATTGTTTTCTCCTCTACACTAACTTTGCAGTGAGACTCAAATGGCAAATACACTATTAAATGGCATTTACTATAAAAAATAGGAGGTTCATTTGAATTACTATGAAAAACATAAGCCACTGTAACTTGACACAATGACACATTTCACCATCTTAGACATTCAACTATATAGAAATTTCTGGGCTATTACACTCAGACTCATTTGTACTGCCAAATGAGACACTTTAAAGAAGTTTCTAGAAAAAACTTGCAATCACTCTTGGTTTGGGGGAAGATTATCACCCTATACATAAGATATTAAGTTTAAGTAAAATGTAAACATACAGTATATTATAGTGACAGGTCATTTCTACCACTCAGAAAGGCTAAATTTATCCATTTCTTTTTCGATTGAAGGTTAATGTTTTTCTCTACAGCATAGATTATTTGACATAAAACAATTGCAATACACGTCCATTCTATTATTAGAGAAATTCTTCAGAGATCTTCAAAGCACAAAATGTACATTCTTTTTTTTTCAGAGACTGACAGAAATGCTTAATAATCATAAAATGTTAACCTCAGCAACTAAAAATTTGTGATTCATTATCCTAAAATTCAAACAATAAATTTTAAAAAGCTAGTTACAGGTGTTTTACAGATAACATGTAATAGAACAATAATTTTAGATAATTTTCAGCACAAACTGTGTTATTACTGGCAGTCATTGACATCTAGGCAAGATGTACAATGTGATACTTGACAAAATTCAATCTTATCATTCAATAACTCTTAAATGCAAGCTCACAAAACATTAGTGAATTATGCAATTGCAAAGTGCTCTCATGCAACATTAAGCACATACAATCAACAATTTGGAACAGTATTCAAACAGACGTTATACATTAAACATTAGTTTTCAAGAAAGAAAGCAGCTTGAAGTTTACTGGTGCAAATTAATTTTGTCTTCAGATTTGGTGCCCCAAACAAAAAGGTTAGGTTAGAGTATGGATTCTGATGGTGGTGGGAGTAGTTATGAGAGAAGCAGCCAAAACCTATGGGAGTTCTTCAGAATTAGCCTATACCTGATAGGTGGTGTATGTGTGTAATCTATATTTCTACACTTGATATGTGTAGCTTATGTACATATGCCTTATATGTACATGTATGACCCTATACACATGTTCAATGGTTCACAAAACAGGGGCCAAATAGGTTTGAAATGCAGTTGATTTTTATGATTGAAAAAGTAACTATCTAAAAGTCCTCTATTCTTTTCCACATCCTCAAGACCTGAAGAAGTACTTTTTGAGTAAATATTAACATATTTTAGACCAAGTAAACTGCCTGTGTTTTCTTTAAGTACTTATCCATGAACTCATGAATGTAGACTTGTAATGAAGAACCCCACATTTATCAAACAAGAAGCCTTTTTCATGCCTATTCTTTCATCCAGTTTTTGTTGCTAAACCCCTCCAGTTATTCATAATTCCACTTAATAAACAATTAAGACAAATGAGGAGGTAGAAATATAGCACTAGATTGCTTTCAAAGGATCAGACCATAACATTTTTATACAGCATGTTGGTATAAATTCTATTCATTCTGAATTTTTCACTTGGTAATAATCTTTAAAACAAACAGATCAGGTTATTGCTGTTACACGCGTGCTGACTGGTCAAAATATCAATGATAAATTCTTGCCTCTTAGAAAGTTTTTTCTTTATTTTATTTTATTTCAAAGATGTGGGGTACAATTCAGGATTAGGGACACAAGTGGTCATTGTACAGGTAAAGTCTGGGCCTCCCTTTGGTCCCCTCTTTGCCTGGTTTGAGATCAGGTACCCTTACTAATGTTGTGTCCCCCCACTCCCAGAGTTTTTTCTACAAGGCATGTACAAAATGGGGGGGGGGGTGGAAAGCCAGAGAGAGAAAGAAAAAGGAAAAAAAGTCCCAAACAAAAGATCCAAAATTGATATTTCTGTGGCTTGCATTCTAATAAAGTGCCAGCCTCTACCTAATAATATAAGCACGGAAAATGACAAAAATGATGTGGTGTCATCTCAATGCCAGTACTAAATGCCACTGTTTTTGTAAGAGCAATACAGAAATAATTTTAGTACATGACAAAATAAAATGTAATACATTGTTAAAAAATAAAGTCATATTTTCACTTGATTACAAAGTACTTAAGGCAATCAAAATGGAAAAGAAAGCAAACAGCACAAGGATGACGGAGGCACACTGCTCGTGACTAAGAGCCCGCTGGGTCCTTGTGCTTTCCACAGTGTCTCTGTTGGTGCCGGCTGGTGGTTCAGTTCCCTGAGAGATGAAGAGCACTGTGGTGTTGTAGAAACCTACTAGGTCCTGTTGAAGGAACCCACAAGGTCATGGCACCGACGAATGGCATACACATGAAAGCAATAATCACAGTTTGGCTGAAGGCTGGAATACCGGAATGAAGAGTAGGGACCTTTGTAAATCTGTTAATAAAATATTTGAAGGAAGAATTATGAGTGAAGGTTGGACAGGAAATGTATTAAAACTAGCTAGTGTCAGAATTATTTTTGATGTGAAAGCTAATGAATGTCCCTGGTTTTTATCTTTTAAGTGACATTTTAAAAATACCTATCAGTTAAAGTACTTATCCGTCTGCTGTATAAGGACAAGAGAAACGTGAGAATCGAGGATGTGAGATAAACCCTCACAGAGATTACAGATGAGTTAAGGAATGTACATATTCCAAAGCAGCTAGAGAACAGGTAAAATCAGTCCTTTAGTATGTCTCTGCTTTCCTCAAATGAAAGAAGTCAATCTTTTGTGAAATCATCCCACGAAAGCAGAGACAATGTTTTGTTTTCCCTTATTATGTCTTGCTTTCTCTTGTTATATCTTTATATAATGGATATATTTCCATACAATTTTAAACTTATCTGTTGAATTTAACAACTAATGAAGGGGAGCTTCCTACAAGGTATCTATGGTAAATCACTTTATAAACTTCAGCAAAGGGCAATCACTTAGAATTACAGAAAAGGACTTTAAAACCTAATACCTCTGCTATACCTTATAAGGGAAATAAAAGCAATGAAATGCCATGGATTTTCAAGGGAGTGTGCCAGTAATTAAAATTGATATATACTGGAACTGGGGGCCAAGTTCTTCACCACTTCCACTCCATGTAATTTCAGACCAATTATCTTATTAAAATGGGCATACCAGTAGTCAATTTATATGACAACTATGAAGATGAAACGAACTAATACTTGTTAGAGCACGCACTTAGCACAGTACCCAGCATGCAGTGAGTGGTCCATATATGGAAGCTATCATTTCCATTAATGAGTCTTTCTCCCCTCATTCTATAAATGAGAAAACCAAGGCTCATAGAGTTGAGTGACTTCCTGACTGAGTACTTCCAGCTAGTTGGTGGACTACAAGTTAGATCAACAAATATCTGGGGACTAACATTCTTTCACGCACTTTTAGCTGTTGCAATTGTACATTGTAAATTTAAATTTTTACATATTGGTTAGCTCCCAAAGAACCAAAGTAAGATCTCTGTCTCATTTTTGTGTTTGCAGCATGCAACATATAGTAGATACTTAGTAAAAATGTAGATGCTGAGAAAATATATATAAAGGAATTTTATCAAAGGAAGTCTTAAGTATATCTTAAAGAAAATGATAAATATGCATTAGTTCCAATGATGCAGATCCATGTTTCAGAGAGTAGAAATGTAGACATGATTCACATCTGGGAGATTGTACAGGTTGAGTATCCCTTATGTGAAATGCTTGGTAGACAAGTATTTCAATTTTGTTGGATTTTGGAACATTTGCATTATTTTTACTGGATGAGTATTTCAAATCTGAAAATCTGAAATCTGAAATACTCCAATGAGCATTTCCTTTAAATGTGATGTTGATGCTCAAAAAAGTTTAGATTTTGGAGCGCTTTGCATTTTGAATTTTTGGACTTGGGATGCTCAAACTGTAAAAGGACTCACTTAAAACAGAATGTTGTATGAGAAAGCAGTGTAAAACTGTACACATACAATGCAATCAATTTAGTAATGATACAAAAATATGTATTTGTCTTATGGATATAATGGATGATTTAGATATTCATTTTAAGCTTATTCTCCATATGTCTCTACATGAAAATGGTAATATTTCATTTTAAGGAAAAAACCTCAAATAAGTGGCATGAGGGTGACAACTGAAGATACCTGGCAGAGAGAGGAGGAATCCATTAATTACACTAGTTGGAAATTTAGGTTTAATTCAAAACGGGCCACTGAAGGTATGTGGCATTAAAACAGTGTTTAAGGAATCATAGCCACAAGGCTCTGAGGGACTCTGGGTAGGAGTAGGGATCTTGCTGTATGTAAGCAAAAGGTGATAAGGCCCTGATGTGGTTTTTATGAATTTAGAAATGACTTTTGAATAAGAGTTGATAGGAAAAAACAAAAGCAAACAAAAAACTCTTCCAAGAATCTAAAGGTTGGAGATTAAGAATATTGATGTTCATGACCTGAAACTATTCAAATAAACCTCAAGCTTACTCCTATACTACTCAAATGTGGAGTCCCTATTTCCTTTAGATATGTAATACAATTACATTTTCTTTCATATCAATTTTGCTTCCTCCTTATAAGGAAACCTTCTTATCTGTAAATTACATTTTAAATCTAATTATCGAGCCAATTTGCAGATGGCTTAATAAGGAAAAACAATCGCATCCCAAATTTAATCTGACTCTTTGGCCCTTTTGTAATTTCAGTTAAGATATTACATGGAATAGTTACAACAGCACAATACTGGAATATAAAAGATGAATGATTGATTTTCTAGTGGAAAAGAAAAATATAAGATAAAATCCAAACAACCCAGTTTAAAAGTCCTCAAAATCAAGAATGGGCCGAGCCGTCCCAGCACTTCGGAAGGACGAGCTGAGAGGATTGCCTGAGTTCCAGGGGTTCGAGACCAGCTTGGGCAACTTGGTGAGAACTCACCTCTACAATAAATCACAAAAACTAGCCAGGTGTGGTGGTGTGCGTCTGTAGTTTCAGCTACTTGGAAGGCTGAGGTGGAAGGATCTCCTGCGACCAGCAGGTCAAGGCTGCAGTGGCCGTGAGCGGGCCATTGCACTCCAGCCTGGGAGACAAGAGACTCCAATTCAAAAAAAGAAAAAGAAAAAAAATTCAAGAAGGATAGCAAAAAGGGAAAATTAGATGAATTGAAATGTACTTTGGCCTGGTATAAAAACTTATTCTTTGTATAAGTTATAACAAACATTGACAACGCTCCACTCCACCTGACTGCTATTCATCGTCCACCAGGAAGCTCTCTTTGAAACTCTCAGTCAGGCAGATAATACTTCTAGGTGTCCCTGAGAACTCTGCCTATTGTCATATTCAAGCACTGTTATGACTATTACTATGTATTTGTGCGTGTGTGTGTGTGTGTGTGTGTGTGTGTGTGTGTGTGTGTTGGAGTCTCACTCCATCGCCCAGACTGGAGTGCAGTGGCACGCTCACGGCCACCCCAGCGTCGACTTGCTGCGCTCCCACGATCCTTTCGCATCAGCCTTCCAAGTAGCTGGAACTACAGGCGGGCGCTACCATGCCCAGCTAATTTTTTATTTATTGTAGAGATGAGGTCTCACCAAGTTGCCCAGGCTGGTCTCAAACCCGCGGGCTCAGGCAATCCTCTCACCTCGGCCTCCCAAAGTGCTGGGATTACAGGCTGAGCCACCAAGCCCTGCCCACTATTACTATTATTTAAGTGAAAGCCTCCTTATTGGTCTTTCTGGTTCTGCCCTTGTCCCAATCTAGTTTCAGCCCTGTAGCCAAAATGACTCTGCATTTGATCATGTGACTACTCTGGTTAAAATCCTCCCAGCTTCTCATTTCACATGGATTAAAATGCCGTGTAATTGCAGTACCACCTACAGACCTCTGACCATTAACTGCCTAACTTCATTAACTATTCCCCTTGCGACCTCCACCCCGGGTCATATTGACTCCTTAATGTTCACCAGATTTAACAAGCATGCTCCTGCCTGAGGGCCCCTTCCTGGAACATTCTTCTTCCCAAAGTTACTTCCTTTGGGTCTCTGTTCAAATGTCACCTGATTGCCCCAAATGAAATAAGTCTGTGACCTCCATCAGCACTCCCTGTTCCTTTCACAGTTTTATTTTATTCTGCATTATACTTATAACTACCTGACAATATATTGATGAGTTTATTTTCTTTCTTTTTTTTTTTTTGAGTTGGAGTCTCACTCCGTCACCCAGACTGGAGTGCAGTGGCCGCTCCCGGCCACTGCAGCCTCGACCTGCTGGGCTCCGGCGATCCTTCCATCTCAGCCTTCCAAGTAACTGGAACTACAGGCGCGCGCTACCATGCCCGGCTAATTTTTTGATTTATTGTAGAGATGAGGTCTCGCCAAGTTGCCCAGGCGGGTCTCGAACCCGCGGGCTCAGGCAATCCACTCACCTCAGCCTCCCAAAGCACGGGATTACAGGCTGAGCCA
>CAUYQG010224966.1:0-11954 GCA_963574415.1 Tarsius wallacei | reverse complement strand
CTTAAGGTTTTCAAGTTTGTTTCCATACAAGTGTACATAGTAGTCTCTAATAATCTTTTGTATTTCTTCAGGGTCAGATGTGACTTCATCTTTTGTGTTTCTGATTGTGTTTATTTGGGTAAAGCAGGAATTTTCTAGAGGCAGCTATCCCAACCACTCGCCTCCCTTCCCCAGGAAGGTTCCCAGTCAGGGAGGCAACTAACCTTGGGTACTGGGATACATTTTTTTTTTAAATGTGTAAACAAGCCTCAATTGAACTTTCTATCATTTGAAGCCCTAAATGATGATTTTTTTTTTTTTTTTTTACCCCTAACTCTTCTGGGAGCTACTTTCTTTAGAGTAATCCGGTATATGTAGTACATTTTTTTCTCCTGATAATCTGTCTGTTGTCAGTTAATTCACAGGCCACTGACCAATTGAACTTAAATTGGTAGAGAAGCTTTTCCTTCCAACAGTTATATACATTTAACTTACTAAATTCATCTGCTGTGTAGTATTCAATAGACAGTAGGTTATGGGTTTTTGCTTGTTTTCGGGTTTCCTACCAATGAGTTTTCAGGCTGTCTCCAATTTTTTCCCATTGCAGACAACACTGCTATAAACATCCTGCACATGTCTCCCTTGTATACATGTACAAATATAACTTAGAAAACAGAAATGCCGTATCCCGGGTTATGCACTTTTTTTTTTAAATTGGAGTCTCACTCTGTTGCCCAGGCTGGAGTGCAGTGGCACACTCACGGCCACCCCAGCATCGACCTGCTGGGATCCAGCGATCCTTCTGCCTCAGCCTTCCAAGTAGCCAGAACTGCAGGCATGCGCTACCATGCCTAATTTTTTATTTATTATAGAGACAAGGTCTCGCCAAATTGCCGGGCTGGACTCGAACCCATGGGCTCAGGCAATCCACTTGCCTCGGCCTCCCAAAGTGCTGGATTATAGGCTGAGCCACCGAGCCCGGCCCTGCACTTTTTTTTTTTTTTTTGGTAGAGACAGGCTCTCACTGTAGTCAAACTGTGAAGTACTGATAAATGTTTAACAACCAGGCTTCCAAAGAAGGGGAGGGGGGACTGATTTATAGCATTTGCCGATTTCCTTGGTGTGAATTCTCACACCATAACTGATTTTAAGCTACTAATGTGACATTAATGCACAGTCAGCTCTTGTGAACTGGAACGAAGTGGTTCCAGCACAGTCCTCAGAATCCTTCAAATTCAGGATGCATACAGACATTGGCAAATAGCCCTCTAAAGTAGGCCAACCAATATATACTTTCACAAGCAGTGTATGAGAGCATCTTCAGTCATCAATGGGTGGCATATACGACAGTGGCTCCATAAGATTATAATGGAGCTTAAAAATTCCTATCACCTAGTGACATCTGATGTCATAGCTCAGTGTGTTTGCGGTGATGCTGGTGGAAATAAACCTACTGCACTGCCAGTTGTATAAAAGTAAACACAACTATGTACAGTACATAATACTTGATAATACACGACTATGTTACTGGTTTATGTATTTATTATATTATGCTCTTTATTGTTAAGGTACACCCCTTCTACTTAGTTAAGAAAATTTTTTTTTTGAGTTGGAGTCGCACTCTGTCACCCAGACTGGAGTGCAGTGGCACGCTCATGGCCACCGCAGCCTCAACCTGCTGGGCTCAGGTGATCCTTCCACCTCGGCCTTCCAAGTAGCTGGAACTACAGGTACACGCCACCACGCCCGGCTAATTTTTTGTATTGTAGAAATGAGGCCTCCCTATGTTGCCCAGGCTGGCCTCGAACCCCTGGGCTAAGGCAATCCTCTGGCCTCCGCCTCCCAAAGTGCTGGAATTACAGGCATGAGCCACCACGCCCAGCTACTTATTTAAATTTTTAAAAACTTAACTGTAAAACAGCCTCAGGCAGGACCTCCAGGAGGCATTCCAGAAGAAGGCAGTGTTATCACAGGAGACCATAACTCCACAAGTGTTAGTGCCCCTGAAAGACCTTTCAGTGGGACAAGATGTGGAGGTGGGAAACAGTGATTGATAATCCTGATCCTGTGTAGGCCTAGACTGATGTGTGTGTTTGTGTCCCAGTTTTGACAAAAAAAAAAACCCTAAACTTTAAAAAGTAAAAATAAATAGAAAAAAGCTTATAGAATAAGGATATAAAGAAAATATTTTTGTACTGCTGTGCAGTGTATTTGTGTTCTAAGCTAAGTTTTATTACAAAAGAGTAAAAAGTTAATGACAGTAAGCTAAGGTTAATTTTTTTTTTTTTTATTGTAGAGATGAGGTCTCGCCAAGTTGCCCAGGCGGGTTTTGAACCCATGGACTCAGGCAATCCACTCACCTCAGCCTCCCAAGGTGCGGGATTACAGGCTGAGCCACCGAGCCCGGCTGATTTATTGAAGAGATGAGGTCACACCAGGTTGCCCAGGCGGGTCTCGAACCCGCAGGCTCAGGCAATCCACTCACCTCAGCCTCCCAAAGGTGCGGGATTACAGGCTGAGCCACCGAGCCCGGCCTAAGGTTAATTATTAAAGAATTTTTAAAAATTAGCATAGCCTAAGTGTGCAGCATTTATAATATCTACGGTAGTATATAGTAATGTCCTTGGCCTTCACATTCATTCACCACTCACTCACTGACTCACCCAGAGAAACTTCCAGTCCTGCAAGCTCCATTTATGGCAAGGGCTCTACATGGGTGGACCTTTTTTTTTTTAATCTTTTACATCATGTATTACTGTACCTTTTTTATGTTTAGGTATGTTTAGAGACACAAATACTTGCATTACATTACAGTTGCCTATAGTATTCCGTACAGTAACATGCTGTAGAGATTTGTAGAGGTGTGAGCCTAGGAGCAATGGGCTAGGCCATATAGCTTAGGTGTGTAGTAGACCCTACCATCTAGGTTTGTGTAAGTCACTCTGTGATGTTTGCACAATGACAAAATCACCTA
This sequence comes from Tarsius wallacei, assembly GCA_963574415.1. Lineage (NCBI taxonomy): Eukaryota > Metazoa > Chordata > Mammalia > Primates > Tarsiidae > Tarsius > Tarsius wallacei. The sequence continues at coordinate 9,001 of CAUYQG010224966.1, read as the reverse complement.
ATGATGTCTTTCTCAGAATGTATCCCTGTTGTTAAGTGACACATGACTGTATTTCCCTTTATCCTTGTCAGTGCTTGATAATCTACTTTTTTGCCAATATCATGTGTCAAACACTCAGTTTTGCATTTTCTGAGTCATCAGTGAGGTTGAACATCTTTGCATGTCTTGGCTATTTTTATTTCCTATTCTGTGAAATAGTCCTTTGCCTGTTTGTCTTTTATTTGTCGTTTTCTTACTGATTTGCAGAAACCCTTGATGTAGTGTGGAAACAATTGTCCATCAAAAGTTTTCAATCACCGGATGCAGTGGCTCACGCCTATAATCCTAGCACTCTGGGAGGCCAAGGTGAGAGGATTGCCTGAGCTCAGGGGTTTGAGACCAGCCTGGGCAACTTGGTGAGACCTCATCTCTACAATAAATCAAAAAATTAGCCAGGCATAGTGGTGCATGCCTGTGGTTCCAGCTACTTGGGAGGCTGAGGTGGAAGGATCACCTGAGCCCATCAGGTCAAGGATGCAGTGGCCGAGAGCATGCCACTGCCCTCCAGCCTGGACGACGGTGAGACTCCAACTCAAAAAAAAAAAAAAAAGTTTTTAATCTATTCTAGAGAATGAAGTTAGAGAAATATTCTCAAATTTTTAAGTGCCTGCTATATGAACATACTTATCAACGACTGGGACTGAGAGAAGAAAGTACACATTGTATACATCAAACCCTATCATACTAGTTTAACATTGTGGTAGGGTCAGTTGAACACACACACACACACACACACACACACACACACACACACACACCAGTAATGCCAATAAAAACTAATTACTGCCAGGCACAGTAGCTCAAGCCTAAAATCCCAACACTTTGGGAGGCTGAGATGAGAGGATTGCCTGAGCTCAGGGGTTTGAGACCAGCCTGGGCAACTTGGTGAGACCTCATCTCTACAATAAATCAAAAAAATTGCCAGGCATAGTGGTGCACACCTGTAGTTCCAGCTACTTGGAAGGCTGAGGCGGAAGGATCCCCTGAGCCTACCAGGTCAAGGCTGCGGTGGCCGTGAGTGTGCCATTGCACTCTAGCCTGGCCAACAGAGTGAGACTCCAACTCAAAAAACAAAACAAAATAAACCTAATTACTAGGAGTAGTGAAGAAAATAAGCAAATTGTATTTTGGCTCAGTCAGCTATTTGTCATATCCCCTCGCTCCCCACCAGCATCCTCTTGGCCCTCACTTCTGTTGAAATCACTGAGGTCACTGTATTTTTTTTTCTTGAGGGCTACATCAGTACTTCCTCTTTTCACTGAGGTCTCTAGCCAGTCTTGCTGTGAAGCTTCACCCCTTGCATCCCTACCCTTCACTGCTGGTCCGGATCTGAAAAGGTAGAATGGTTTTTCTCCTCAGGCTGTGTCTCGCTAAAAATGACAGGCTGCAGTCCTCTGGAATGAGTTAAGGACGTGCAGTTTTTCTGGGGTGTGGACTGTTCCCAGAATCCCTCATATGCAGGATGCAGGAGGTGGCTAGCTCTAACCAAGGCAGGGCTGTGTAAGAGGAAACGTAATATAGGTGTTATCCGAGATGGGAGTGATTATTTGCAAAATGCAATTTTGTCTGCTTCTAATTTGCTGCTCAGAGAGATTACATCCTTGAACCAGACATCAAAAATTTTTTTCAGTTGGAAAAATACTGAAATGGTAGCAGGCAGTAACACAGATACTAGGGAAGACAACCCTTGAACCACTCAATTCCCTAGCATTCTTGTTCCCCATGGCCCCCACCCACTTACCCACCACCTCTCGTCTAGTACTGATTTTAGTGAGGTCTAAAAAGGGACCTTGCTGTGCACCAAGGTGATCTGAGTTTGCACCAAGATAGAAGCAGTAGCTTTGGTAACATATCAGAGTAGTGAGTAGTTCTTAACCCGGGAGGGTGTGTCTACCAAACATACCAAGCCTGCTGAATTGGACTCCAGAGTGGGCAGGCACATGTATTTAGGAAAAACTCTAGAAGTGATTCATATATGTCCTCCTGACCAGGAACCACTACTCTGCCATTCTCTGACAAGATCGGTACAAACATTCAGGGTGTTTAAAAACATTTTTACAGACTTCAGGGGGAGGCGGAGACAAGAGGATCGCCTGAGCTCAGGGTTTTGAGACCAACCTGAGCAACTTGGCAAGACCTCATTGCTACAATAAATCAAAAAATGTGCCAGGCGTGGTGACACACGCCTGTAATTCCAGCTACTCGGAAGGCTGAGGTGGAAGGGTCACTTGAGCATGGCAGGGCGAGGCTGCGGTGGCTGTGAGCATGCCACTGTACTGCAGCCTAGGTGACAAAGTGAGACTCCTACTCGCAAAAAAAAAAATGTTTCGAATACCCACATTCCAAAAAAAGCAGAAGCCGGGTGCAGTGGCTCACGCCTGTCATTCCAGCACCTTGGGAGGCTGAGATGGGAGGATTGCTTCAGGCCCGGAGTTCGAGACCAGCCTGGCCAGCAGAGTGAGACCCTGTCACTATACTGTCCTCCCCCCTAACCAAGCCAAATTAAAAAAACAAACAAATGATAAAAGAAAGCAGACATTGATAAAATTTAATGTTAACTCTATTATATCATAGCCTATATTTGATTATTTTATATATACAATGATATATGTAAATAAATATGTAAAAAAATTTACAGCAATTTCTTAGAGTACGTATGTTAAATGTAATAATACATTTGGACTTGTATTTTGCATGTCTTTTATTTAATTTTGTATTTTACAAAATCACCAGCCTGTGATGGGTTGGAAATGCTAAAAATTGACCTTCCTCACAGTTTAAGACGCACTGTTCTTGGCTTGTTTAGTTGTATCCAAGTCAGACAGGTACAACTAAAAATGCTGTTATTTAAGTAATTAATTGAGAGACCATTAGACTGAGACTTCTTCAGTGCCTTTGTGAGTAAATCAAAACCCAACTCAGAGTGAATGGACATAGCCTAGGAAAACAAAACTAAAGTACAATCAATCAAAACCTGCTAACTAGAGACTTTACCAACAGAAATCATCAGCTAACCTCTACCTAGGGACTTTCTACTTCAACCAATTAAATATTTTCTTTGTGTTCCGTGAGCACTTATAAAAGTTATTCCACTTGTGTTTTGGCATTACCCAATTCATGAATTGCTATCTGCTCAAGTAAACCTTTAAAAATGTAATGTTCCTATTTTTGAGTTGGAGTCTCACTCTGTTGCCCAGGCTGGAGAGTGCAGTGGCACACTCATGGCCACTATAGCCTCAACCTGCTGGGCTCAGATGATCCTTCAGCCTCAGCCTCCCAAGTGACTGGAACTACAGACACATGCTACCATACCTGGCTAATTTTTTGATGTATTGTAGAGATGAGGTCTCGCCAAATTGCCCAAACTGGTCTCAAACCTGAGAGCTCAGGCAATCCTCTCACCTCAGCCTCCCGAAGTGCTGGGATTATAGGTATGAACCATGGCACCCGGCCCCCTAAGTTTGGTACCCTGGTTTGGTAGCTTCATGATCTGGTGAGTAACCAAGTCTCACTGATCCCTTCTGGTGGGTGATTGAGAGGATTTGAGATCACAAACCATCTAAAGCCCCAGCACCATGCTTAAAATTCATAGACGTTATTGGAGGCCCATCATACAACAGTTCCTCACCAAACTATCTTCTCATTGGCTGTTGAAGAACACACAGAATCCTGGAGTATTCGAATAAAATGAGCAAGTCATTTTATTCAGGCTCATGCATCATATTCTTACCAACCCAGAGAGCGTGGGATGACAGAGATCTACAGCCTCTCTAACTGTTCAACTTGGAGTTCAGTCACAGGCAAGGGGGCTTGGTGGCCGTGGCACTATGGGACGAACCTCTGGTTAGCAGACCTCCCCTAACCTCTATTTCCTGCCTCCTCTCTCATATGCCCCTTCCCCAGAGTCCTTTTCTCTTTTGCACCCCACTGTGCCTTCCCTCAAAGGCCTCAACTGTTTTTATCTCTTACCTCTAGCACAATCATTTGCCATTCCTGATGGATGGTGAAAAGGGTGAGGAATGAAATGTTCTGGCCACTATGGTCTGGTCCCCTGTCCAAGCTTCTAAAAATAAGCAGGTCATTCATACTGAGTCAGCTGACCTCCTGTTGGTATCACTCCTGCGCCCTTATTCTGTTAACAGAGTATCTGTCCCTTCCTTTGACTTACATTACAAAAGCTTCTTTCTTAGCCAGTCATTGGTAGTGCATACCTGTGGTGTGGTTCCAGCTACTTGGAAGGTGGAGGTGAAAGGATCGTGGGAGCCCAGTAGGTCGATGCTGGGGTGGCTATGAGTATGCCACTGCACTCCAGCCTGGGCAACGGCGTGAGACTCCAACTCAAAAAAAAAAAAAAGCCTCTTTCTCTTACCTTTGCCTGGGGTAGGTATCATTATTATGGCCGGGAGCAATGTTGTGTGATAAATACAGGTGTTTCAGAGCCAGCAACTGTGGATTGGGTTCTCACTTTGCCTCTTCTTTGTATGACTTATGGACTTTTAAAAAAATTATGATCATTATTATTAGAAGCAAAAATAGCAGGACTATTTATTCTAGTAGAATAAACCCATTGGTCTGAGCCCTTTGGGCTAACCTGAATGTTCAGGAAAGTAGAATGGTATAAAAAGATTTAACTGCCGGGCGTGGTGGCTCATGCCTGTAATCCCAGCACTTTGGGAGGAGGAGGTGAGAGGATTGCCTGGGTTCAAGACCAACCTGGGCAACCTGGTGAGCCCTTGTCTCTACAATAAACCAAAAAATTAGTTGGGTGTGGTGGCACAAGCCTGTAGTTCCAACTACTTGGAAGGCTGAGGCAAAAGGATTGCCTGAGCCCAGCAGGTCGAGACCACAGTGGCTATGAGCGTGACAGCGTGAGGTTCCAACTCAAAAAAAAAAAAAAGATTTAACTAACCATCTTTTCTTCAAGATCACAGTCCTTGTATCTTTTTTAATTTAAAAAACTTTTTCACATCAGACAGGTAATGTGCCAATGTTGTCATAAGGTTTGAGGGAGGCACATCCCACACGTGGACATGAAGACCCAATCCCATGCTTATGAAGTACAAAATAATCCACAGTTCTTTTATTTTATTTTATTTATACAGATCATATTTTGAAGATTTGGGGCACAATTCAGGATTAGGTATACAAGTGGACATAATACAGGTAAAGTTTGGGCCTCTCTTTGGTCCCCACTTTGCCTGGTTTAAGATTAGTACCCTTATTGATGTTGTGTCCTCACCCCCACACAGTTATTTTAAAAGACAGCACAGACCACTGCTTTGGTCCGACTATAATTCTGAACAAGGTCTCTGGTTAGGGAGGTTTTTTTCTTTGTTTTGAGTTGAGGGTCTCACTCTTTCACCCGGGCTGGAGTGTAGGGGCACAATCACAGGTCACTGTGGTTTCTACCTCCTGGACTCTAGTGATCCTCCTTCCTCAGTTTCCTCAGTAACTGGGACTACAGGCACATACCACCATGCCTGGCTAATTAGTTAATTTTTTTGTAGAGAAAAAAATTTGTAATTTTTTTTTAATGTTGCTTAGGCTGATCTTGAACTCCTGGCCTCAAGTAGTCCTCCTGCCTCAGTCTCCCAAAGTGCTGGTATTACAGACATGAGCCATGGTGCCTGGCCTGGTTAGGGAGAATTTTAATTCAAATCAATGTGATTTAAAATTCCCCTGTTCCCAGTATTTCCTGTAAGCTAGAAGTTTGGTCTAGAATCTTTATTTGTTCAGATGAAAATTTTTGGCACAAATACTTCATAGTTTACTCGAACTTAAATTCCTACAGAAATTGAATTCTAGCAGCTACCTAGTTAGCTGTTTGCTTCTCCATCTTCCCTGGCTTGTCATCTTTCAGGGCCCACCTCAGACATCACTCTCAGGGAAGCTGCCTCTGACCCTCCACATTTAGCATGTAGGTTTGTTCCTGTCATGGTTTGGTCACAGGGGACTTTAATTTGCCAGTCGGTGAACTTCTGTAGTCCACCTCCCCTTGGCCTGTCTCCCGCTGATCTTTCCCTCCCATCAACCTCTTGCCCTGTCTCCCCCTGCCTGTCACCTACCTGACAGATATCCTGCCCCTCCTTCCAGCGTCAGCCAGATGGTACTCCCTCTATGTCAGGTTTCCCATGAGATGGAGCCATGTTCTCCTGTGCTTTTTTTCCCTTAGTATTTATCACAAGTTATTGCTAGATTTTCCCTTTTCTTTTCTTTTCTTTTTTTTTTTTGAGTTGGAGTCTCACTCTATCACCCAGACTGGAGTGCAGTGTCCGCTCCCGGCCACCGCAGCCTCGACCTGCTGGGCTCCGGCGATCCTTCCGCCTCAGCCTTCCAAGTAGCTGGAACTACAGGCACGTGCTACCATGCCCGGCTAGTTTTTTGATTTATTGTAGAGATGAGTTCTTACCAAGTTGCCCAGGCAGGTCTCGAACCCGCAGGCTCAGGCAATCCACTCATCTCGGCCTCCCAAAGTGCTGGGATTACAGGCTGAGCCACCGAGCCCAGCCGATTTTCCCTTTTCTCAATTTTTGCCTTGCACATTAGACTGTAACCTTTTGGAGACCGGAACCATGTATGCATTTGTTTAGTGCTATAACCCCAGCACCTAGCATCAGCATGGTTCCTCGTAGCAGTTACTAAATAGCTATTGGATAATAAATGGTGCTATTTCATTCATTCATCTCCTTTAGAACAGGAACTGTGTTATTGATGTTTGTGGCCTCGGTGTCTAGGTCGTATACCAGGCACACAAGTCCTTCATGATATGTATCAGAGAGATAGGAAGACAGGCTTGTGGTAGGCCACTGAGATGAGAAAATAAGTCCCCATCACCTGTGAACTATTCTTCTGAATTGAATCAAGCCTTTGGACTTAACTCCTAGTTTGCAAGAAATACAAGGAGAGAGGAACATATTTGATCACACTCTGAGGAAGCAATCAGGCAAATCCAGAATGTCAAACATTGTGCCAGACTTGGACAAAAGGTCATGAAGAGGAAAAGATGCAAAGATCAGTCTAGATTAAGAGAATGAAGAGACCTAATGTCCAGATACATTATATAGGCTGGGCTCAGTGACTCAGCCTGTAATCCCAGCACTTTGTGAGGCCAAGGCAAGTGGATTGCCTGAGCCTGTGAGTTCGAGAGCAGCCCGGGCAAATTGACAAGACCTCATCTCTACACTAAATCAAAAATTAGCCAGGTGTGGTAGCGTGTGCCTGTAGTTCCAGCTACTTGGAAGGCTGAGGCAGAAGGATTGCTGGAGCCCAGCAAGTCGGCGCTGGGGTGACCGTGAATGTGCTACTACACTCCGGCCTGGGCGATGGAGTGAGACTCCAACTCAAAAAAAAAAAAAAAATTATATGAGCCTTGATTGGGTCTAGTTAGAAAAAGGCAATTACAAAAGACATCTTGAACATGTGTCTTTTGTGTGGAGAAGCTGAAATATGAACTGTAAATTAGGTGTTAATTGGAGTTATTATTACTTTTCTTAGATATGTAGAAAATTGTCCTTATTTTTAGAAGATGCACAATGAAATATTTAGGGATAAAGTGTCCCAATTTCTGCAATGTATTTTCAAATAATTCAGGAAAAATCACATACATACATATATAAAGTAAATGGTCAAATAGGAGCAGCTGTTGAATCTGGGTGCAAGTTATACAAGGTTTTTCAATTGTTTATTTGTTTCAGATTTTTGGAAAATTGGGGGGATCAGATTTACTAGGTACATTTACATAGAATAAAATCCACCCACTTAAGTGTAAAGTTTTATGAATCTTGACAAACACATGCGATTGTACAACTACCACCATCATCAAGATATACAATAGTTCTATCACCCCCAAATTCTCCATTGCCCCTTTGTAGTCATCCCCTCGCCCTGCCCCCAGCCCCTTGCCCCACTGATTTATTCTCCATCCCTATAGTTTTGCCTTTTCCAAAATATCATTAATGAAAGCACAATGTCCGTTGCCTTCTGAGTCTAGCTTCTTTGACTCATGCATCAGTTTGCTAGGGCCGCTCTAATAAAGTACCACAAACCCGGTGACTTAAAACCGTAGAAATTCATTGTCTCACAGTTTTGGGTGCTAGAAGTTGAAAGTTAAGTTGTTAGAAGGGCCATGTTCTCTCCAAGGCTCTAGGGGAAACCTGTTCCATTCCTTTCTCAAAGCTCACAGCAGTCTTCCTTATTTTGCAGCTGCATAACTTCGGTCACTGCCTCTGTCACCGTATGGTATTCTCTCTGTGTGTCTCTTTATAAGGACACTGGTCATATGGGATTAAGCATCCACCCTATTCCAGTATGACCACATCCTAAGTAACTATATCTGCAATGACCCTATTTTCACATAAGATCTCATTCTGGGCCAGGCGCGGTGGCTCAAGCCTGTAATCCCAGCATTTTGGGAGGCCAAGGTGAGAAGATTGCCTGAGCTCAGGGGTTCGAGACCAGCCTGGGCAACTTGGTGAGACCTCGTGTCTACAATAAATCAAAAAATTAGCTGGGCATGGTAGCATGCACGCCTATACTTCCAGCTACTTGGAAGGCTGAGGTGGAAGGATCACCTGAGCCCAACAGATTGAGGCTGCAGTGGCTGTGAGCATGCCACTGCACTCTAGCCTGGATGACAGAGTGAGACTCTGAATTTACAAAGAAAAAAAAAATCGCCAGGCTCGGTGGCTCAGCCTGTAATCCCGTGCTTTGGGAGGCTGAGGTGAGTGGATTGCCTGAGCCCACAGGTTCGAGACCCGCCTGGGCACCTTGGCGAGACCTCATCTCTACACTAAATCAAAAAATCAGCCGGGCGTGGTAGCATGTGCCTGTAATTCCGGCTACTCGGAAGGCTGAGGCGGAAGGATCGCCGGAGCCCAGCAGGTCGAGGCTGCGGTGGCCGGGAGCGGCCACTGCACTCCAGATCTCCCTTTGTCACCCAGGCTAGAATACAGTGGTATGATCA
>CAUYQG010224957.1:0-10582 GCA_963574415.1 Tarsius wallacei | reverse complement strand
TTTGAGTCAAAGTCTCACTCTGTCACCCAGCCTAGAGTGCAGTGGTATGCTCATGGCCAATGCAGCCTCAACCTGCTGGGCTCAGGCAATTCTTCCACCTCAGTCTTCCAAGTAGTTGGAACTACAGGCGCATGTCACCATGCCTGGCTAATTTTTTTTATTATTATTATTGCAGAGATGAGGTCTTGTCAAGGTGCCTAGGCTGGTCTCAAACCCGTGGGTTCAGGCAATCTTCTCACCTCGGCCTCCCACAGTGCTGGGATTATAGGCATAAACCACTGTCCCCGGGGGGCCATCTTAAATTGCAAAATTACTGACAAAGAGCACAAAAATGCAAAAAAGTGGCACTAAATATACCCTGAAAAGAAGACGTTCACAGTATAAGAGCTGAAGTAGAAAGGCCGAGTGATTGTTTGATCTCAGCTAGGAACAAGCACTTGGGGGGATGAAATTTTTTCCACCTCCTTGTGTATGTGTGTGCCCACAGAGGATTGCAAAAGCACCATGAGTATTGATTTTAAGGCTGCAAATAAATTGTAGCAACTTAGGAAAATTCACATATGCAGAATTCACGAATAATGAGAATTTACTGTACATTTTATTTTTCTCTCATCTAAAAGCTTAGACCATGTCGAGCGGGGAGGCAGTTTTCCATGAGGTTATTCAGGAAATCAGATTCCTTCCATTTTGTTGCACCGTTATCCTCTAGGGCAGGGGTCTCCAACCCCCCTGGGCAGCACACTGGTATCAATCCCTGGTCTTGGAGCTCTGCTTTCTGTCAGATCCGCCGTGGCATTAGATTCTCATAGGTTGCCCACTCCTTATGAGAACATGTCTAATGATCTCCCCCTCCCCATCCGTGGAAAAATTATCTTCCACAAAACCAGTCCCTGACACCAAAAAAGTTGAGGATACCTGCTCTAGGGTGTGCGTTCCCCTGCATGGTTCAAGTTGAGTTGCCAGAGCATGTAAGTCCCACTTCCCCAAGAGGAGAGAAAGGAGAAAGTCCAAAGCAAGCAATATCTTTTAAAGCAAATTGAAGTTGAAAGTTGCACAAATCGCCAAAAAAAATTTAGTCATATTGATCACACCTATCTGCAAGGATGGCTAGAAAACGTTTCCGACTGGGTGGCATGCACTCAGGAAGAAAGGGGGATGAGATTTGGGGTGAACAAACTGGCCGTTTACCACAAAGAGCAATGAAGAAACTCTCATCCTGAAAGACCTGCAGGAAGATCATATCCTGGGGAGATCTGGATTCTGTTCTGGCTTGCCCACTATTTTCTCTAATATGTGCATTTCATGCTATGGATTTCCCTCCAAGTGTTGCTTTAGCTGCATCCCACAAATTTGTATTTACTTTGTGTTCATTTTTGTTCAGTTAAAAATATTTCCAATTTTCCTTATGGCTTCCTCTTTGACACATAGGTTATCTAGAAGTGTGTTGCTTAAAATTTTCAAATATTTTCCTTTAATTGATTTCTAACTTAATTCCTTTATGGTCAGATAACCTACTTTGAAAAATTCACTTTTTCCTTCCCCCCTCCCCCATCGGCCAGATCATGCTGCAAGTTGTATTATTTTAAACGTGTTGTAATTTCTTTTATGGCCAAGAATTTGATCTATATTGGTGAATGTCCCATGTATACTAGAAAAAAAATGTGTAGTCTGCTAATATAGGATGCAGTGTTCTCTAAATGTCAACTAGGTCAAGTTTGCCAATAGTATTTTTCAGGTCTTCTATATAATTACTGATTTTCTGTCTTCTTGTTCTATTAACTACTAAGAGAAATGTTGACATCTCCAGACGTAATTGTCAATTTATCTATTTCTTCTTTTGGTTCTATCAGCTTTTGTTTTGTATTTTGTAGCACTGTTAGGTACATCACATTTAAGATTTTTTTTTTGAGTCAGGTTCTCACTTTGTTGCTCAGACTGGAGTGCAGTGGCACAATCACTGCTTACTGCAGCCTCAACCTCCTAGGCTTAGGCAATTCTTCTGCCTCAGCCTCCCAAGTAGCTGGGGCTATAGGCACATATCATGACACACAGCTAATTTTTCAATTTTTTTGTACAGTCAAGGTCTCTCTATGTTGCCCAGGCTGGCCTTGAACTCCTGAACTCAAGCAATTCCTCTACTTCAGGCTCCCGAAGTGCTGGGATTGTAGGCATGAGCCACCATGTTGGTCTAGAATTGTTAGATCTTATTTGTGAATTGATTCTTCGATCATTGTATAATGTCCCTCTTTATCCCTTTTCTTTGTTTTGGAGTTTACTTTATTGGATCTTATTTATTTATTTATTTTGAGTTGGAGTCTCACTCTGTCACCCAGGCTGGAGTGCAGTGTGGCACACTCACAGCCACCCCAGCATTGACCTGCTGGGCTCCAGTGAGATGTTACATCTTAATCCCAGAACCTGGGAATAAATTATGTTAGATTTCAAAGAGGAATAAAGATTGTAGGTGGAATTAAGATTGCTAACCAACTGACTCTGAGAAGAGAAAATTATTCTGGATTATTTAGATAATCTCAACATATTTATACGGTTATTACTTATTTATTTATTTATTTATTTGAGTCTGTCTTACTCTGTCACCCAGGCTGGAGTGCAGTGGCACACTCACAGCCACTACAGCCTTGACCTTCTGGGCTCAGGCAATCCCGCCTCAGCCTCCTGACTCGTTGCAACTACAGGCATGTACCAACATGTCTGGCTAATTTTTTGATTTATTGTAGAGATGAGGTCTCACCATGTTGCCCAGGCTGATCTCAAACTCCTGGGCTCAGACAGTTCTCTCACCTCGGCCTCCCAACGTGCTGGGATTATAGGTGTGAGCCACTGCACCCAGCATAATTGAATTCTGAGAGGACATGACTCAATCCATAATGGTAATAAACCTCTCTGCCAATTACCACAAAGTATCAATTATCTGTTACTGTACATAAACATATTCCCTTTATCCTGCAGATATTGTTTCCATTGCTTTTTCCAACTCAACTCCCATCCCCATGCCTCAGAACGAGACCTTATTTGGAAATAGGGTCATAGGTGTAATTATTATGAGGTCACACTGAAGTAGTGTAGGCTTCTAATCCAACAGGTCTAGTGTCCTTATAAAAAGGGGAAATTTGGAGACAGACATACACAGGAAGAGCGCCACCCGAAGAAGAAGGCACAGAGCTACAAGCCAAGGAATGCCAAATAACATCAGTCAATTGCTAGAAATGAGGAGGAAGTGATGAAACAGATTCTCTCTCATAGTCCTCAGAGACCCCTTGATCTCAGACCTCCAGCCTCCAGAGTTATGAGACAATACATATCTGTTGTTTAAGCCATCCGGATTGTAGGATTTTGTTACAGCAACCCTAGAGACGAATATCATTACTATTTAAGGAAATGTAAGAATAGAATATAGCTTTGTGGAAGTCCTCAGGAGATTTCAATCTTGTGATCATTTCCTGTGCAACTATGCTTTTTTTTTTTTTTTGAGTCGGAGTCTCACTCTGTCACTCAGACTGGAGTGCAATGGCAAGCTTCTAGCCACCACAGCCCTTGACCTGCTGGGCTCTGGTGATCCTTCCGCCTCAGCCTTCAAAGTAGCTGGAACTACAGACACGCGCTACCACACCTGGCTAATTTTGATTTATTGTAGAGACGCGGTCCTGCCAAGTTTTCTGCCTTGGCCTCCCAAATTGCTGGGATTACAGGCTGAGCCACCAAGCCCAGCCTAAACTATACTTATATTATGTCCATACCTTATATTATGCATCAATGAAAAAGAAAGAGGAATATTTATATTCACATGTGCTATTTAGAAACATCTTCAAAATACATTATTATGTGAAAAGCAAACTGTAGAATAATATGTATAGCATGATTTCATTTATGCAAAAAAGAAAAATCAACTTATTCATATAAGTAAATAAATGTATGCAATTGTATGAAACAAGGTCTAAGTTAAGAACCTCAGCCACTGGCTGGAAGCGGTGGCCCAAGTCTGTAATCCCAGCACTTTGGGAGACCGAGGCAAGAGGATTGCCTGAGCCCAGGAGTTCGAGACCTGCCTGGGCAACTTGGTGAGACCTCATTTCTATGATAAATCAAAAAAATTAGCCAGGTGTGGTGGTGTACACTTGTAGTTCCAACTACTTGGAAGGCTGAAGAGAAGGATTGCCTGAGCCCAGCAGGTCGAGGCTGTGGTGGCCGTGAGTAGGCCACTGCACGGCCTGGTGCAGAGGGAGACTCCAACTCAAAAATAAATAAATAAATAACTTCAGCCATTGATCACAAAGAAGTCGTCTGAATCTCTATCACATCCAAAGGTTAAGAAACAAATTAATGGTTCACACCAAACTGTGGCAGTCAGTGGTTACTTCTTTTTTTTTTTTTTTTTTGAGTTGGAGTCTCGTTCTGTCGCCCAGACTGGAGTGCAGTGGTCGCTCTCGGCCACCGCAGCCTCGACCTGCTGAGCTCCGGCGATCCTTCCATCTCAGCCTTCCAAGTAGCTGGAACTACAGGCGTGCGCTACCACGCCCGGCTGATTTTTTGATTTATTGTAGAGATGAGGTTTCACCAAGTTGCCCAGGCGGGTCTCAAACCCGTGGGCTCAGGGAATCCACTCACCTCAGCCTCCCATGGCATGGGATTACAGGCTGAGCCACCGAGCCCGGCTTAGTGGTTACTTCTATGAAGGGCATTGGGAGAACGAGAGAGAATGAGAAGGTGAAGAAGAATTTTAACATTTTACTCTTTATACCTTTGTATTTTTAAAAAAATGTTAAATGAACATGTCTTTATGGGAGTTTTCATCGGTACAATGTTATCAAGGGCAATTTAGCAACATCTTTCAAAATTCTAAGTGCATATTTCCTTTAGTCTACAAAGGTGAGACTCCACTTCCAAAAAAAAAAAAAAATACCACTTAGAGCAAAGAAGAAGAAAAAAATCCACTGACCTGAGCTAGAACTGGCTGGACTCTTGCCTCCACCACCACAGTCCACCACAGCCTTCTGATATAGTAGGAAAGATGAGTGATTGGAATCCAGGAGTTCTGTGTTCCTACCACAAACCTGCAGGACCCCCTGAGCCCCAGTCCTTTGCGGGGAAACTGTCTTTCCCACAGTCATGCTCGGCCAAGGAGCAGTGCAGAAAAAAAAACCTTGAGCAACACCAGTCACCACTTCCCAGGAATTCAACACTTCCAGGGTAGAGTGGCTGCTTTCCAGATGACTTAGGAGGGAACAGAGCCCAAGGGCAAGCTTCACAGCTGCAGGTGGTTCCTGGTTGGGTGGGTTGCCTGAGAACACCTGAGACCCTGAGGCTGGCTGCACCTTGACATTTAGATTGCAGATTGCCTGAAGCCAAGGGAGCTAAGTGTGATGCATTGCCATAGCAACCTCTCACTCCCCTTGTGGTCTCTTCTGTGCCTGCTCTGCACAAGTGTTACCCCAGTGGCCTGGGACATCCTCCTAATCTCCACTGAGATAGCTAAGAGTGCACACTTGCAGGGCGCTGGGCACTCTCTTGGAGAAAACTCGCCAAGGAGAAAACTTACAGCCATCATGGGAGCTGGCTTTCTTCCACAAGTACCACCTCTTGACCAGAGGTCAGCAGTACAGCCCACCAAATCAGATACAATACCTCAGCTTTGAGGGAGGCCTGATCCCAAATGCCTCTAACAACACTTTCCAAACTACTCTGACCATTTAGAATGCTGTGAACTAGTGCAGGTACACAGCACAGGTCTGCCACAGCTAACAATTGAGAAACTCACCACACTGAGGCTATATATCACCAAGGGAACCCTAGAATGCCAATGTCAGCTCCCTGCCTACCTCAAGTAAGAAGAAATTGTCTGTACAAATAAGAAGGGATCAGAAAAACAATTCTGACAATGTGGAAAAAAAGAGTTCTTCAATGCTCCCAAAAGACCACACCCATTCTTCAGCAATGAACCTTAACCAAAATGAATTTTTTGAAATTCTAGGCATAGAATTTAAAAGGTTGATTATAAAGTTGATCAATGAACTTCAGGAGAATATTGAAAACCAACATAAAGAAATTTTTAAAACTATTCAGGGCATGAATGAAAAATTCTCCACAGAGATAAACACTTAAAAGAAAAACTGAAATTCTGGAAATGAAAGAAGCATTTAATGAAGTACAAAATGCAATGGAAAGCTTTCACAGTAGACTAGAACAAGCCAAAGCAAGGATCTCAGAACTTGAAGACAAAGCTTTTGAATTAATCCAATCAGACAACAATAAAGTAAAGATAATCAAGAGAATGGAACAAAGTCTCCAAGAAATATGGGATTATGTAAAATGTCCAAACCTAACAATCATAGGTGTTCCTGAGGAAGAAGAGAAAACAACAGGTTTGGAAAATCTATTTGAGGGAATAATGGAGAAAAACTGCCCTGGCCTTGCTGGAGATCTAAACATCCAGATACAAGAAGCCCAAACAATCCACAGAAGATTCATTGCAAAAAGGCCTCAAGGCATATAATCATCCATCTATGCAAAGTTAATGTGAAGAAAAGAATTTTAAGATAAGCGAGAAAAGAACATCAAATAACTCACAAAAGTAAATCTATCAGACTAACCCCAGACTTCTCAGAAGAAACACTACAAGCCAGAAGGGATTGGAACGCCATCTTTACTTTCCTCAAACAGAATAACTGTCAGCCGAGGATGTTGTATCTTGCAAAAATATAAGTGAAGGGGAAATGAAGTCCTTCACAGTCAAGCAGACACTGAGGGAATTTGTCAACAGTAGACCAGCTCTACAAGAAATACTCAAAGGAGTTTTAAATACTGAAACAAAAGGTCAAAATATACCAGTAGAAAAACACTGGAAGTCATAAAGTTCACAAGCCTTATAGAACACCAACACAATAGAGAAAATAAATAAATAAAGCAACCATATAACAACCAGTATGATGAATAGAATAGCACCTTATGTGTCATTAACTCTTAATGTAAACGGTCTCAATGCCTCATTAAAAAGATATAAACTGGCAGAAATGATTTTAAAAAACACACACACACAACCCAAATATCTGCTGCCTTTAAGAAACTACTTAACTCACAAAGACTCCTATAAACTCAAGGTAAAGGGCTGGGGAAAAATATTCCATGCAAATGGAAACCAAAAACAAGCAGGAGTAGCCATTCTCATATCAGATACAACAGACGTTAAATTAACAACAGCAAAAAAAAAAAAAAAAAAGGACACTGGGTGCAATGGCTCACACCTATAATTCCAGCACTTTGGGAGACCAAGGTGAGAGGATTGCCTGAGCTTACAGGTCCAAGCCCAGCCTGGGCAATTTGGTGAGACCTCAACTCTATAATAAATCAAAAAATTAGTCAGGCATGGTGGTGCATGTCTAGTTCCAGCTACTTGGAAGACTGAGGCAGAAGGATCACTTGAGCCCAGCAGGTTGAGGCTGCAGTGGTTGTGAGTGTGCCACTGCCCTCCAGTCTAGGCAATTGAGTTGAGTGAGACTCCAACTCTAAAACAACAACAAAAAAAGCCAAAGATGGCTATTATATAATGATACAGGATTAATCCAATGAGAAAACACAACAATTTTGAAACATATGCACCTAATACCAGAGCCTCCAGCTTTATAAAAAAGAGGTAGACAGCAATACAATAACAGTGGAAGACTTCAACACTCTACTGACAGCAACAGACGGATCATCAAGGCAGAAATTCAACAGAGAAACATTGGAGTTAAACAGAACTCTAGAGGAAATGAAACAGACATCTACAGAACATTCTATCCCAAAACTACAGAATATACATTTTTCTCATCAGCACATGGAACATTCTCCAAGATAGATCACATGATAGACCAAAAAGCAAGTCTCAATAAATCTTTAAAAAAACAACATCATATCAAGCACTTACTCAGAACACAATGGAATAAAGCTAGAAATTAACTCCAAGAAGAACACACAAAACCAAACAAAAACATGGAAGTTAAAAAATTTGCTCCTGAATGATCTTTAAGATAACATTGAAATCAAGATGGAAATTTAAAACTTCCTTGAAACGAATGACAACGATGAAACAAGTAATCAAAACCTCTGGGACATAGCCAAAGCTGTGCTCAGAGAAAAATTTATAGTGCTTAAGGCCTATATTAATAAGATAGAAACATTGTATATTGACAAACTAACTCCACACCTCAAGGAACTAGAAAAACTTGATCAAACCAAACCCAAAGCTAGCAGAAGAAAATAAATAATGAAGATCAGAGCAGAACTAAATAAAACTGAAATTAAAAAGGCCAGGCTCAGTGGCTCAGCCTGTAATCCCAGCACTTTGGGAGACCAAGGCGAGTGGATTGCCTGAGCCCACAGCTTCGAGACCAGCCTGGGCAAGTTAGCAAGACCTCATCTCTACAATAAATCAAAAATTAGCCGGGCATGGTAGCGCATGCCTGCAGTTTGGCTCCTTGGAAGGCTGAGGCTGAAGGCTAGCTGAAGCCCAGCAAGTCAACTCTGGGGTGGCCGTGAGCATGCCACTGAACTCCAGCCTGGACAACAGAGTGAGACTCCGATTCAAAACAACAACAATAACAACAAAAACAAAGGATCAGTGAAACAAAAAGTTGGTTCTTTGAAAAGACAGACTGGCTCTACAGAAAATGCTCAAGAGATTCCTAGACTTGGAAGTGAAAGGATGACATTTACCATCATGAAAACACACAAAAGTACAAAACTTACTCATAAAGCAATCACATAAAGAAGAAAAAAATGAAACCCAGTAAGAAAAAATTAATATGTCAAAGGGAAACCTGCACTTGTGAAGTAGGGTCTGAGCGATTAAATGACAGCCCACCGGCTCAAATTAACAAAGAAGAGGTTTATTAGTCAAGGCTCTGCTGGCCAGCGGCCACTTGCAGGGAACTAGTTCCGAGCAAGGGCCCTGAGCTTCAACACAGGGCTGTCTTATGTAGTTTAGATTTACATCCTGGCAGGCTAAAGATAGAACTTGGGACTTCCCAGGGCTTTTATCACAACATTCTGGAGGCGTGGCCAAGCAAGCAAGTTTACAGAAGCAGATGTAGCTGGTTATGCAGGTGCAGCGGATAAGGGTACAATCAATTGCATAATGTCTGCAGAGAAAGTTTCCAGGAAAGGAGTAATGCCTGTCACAAGGTTAGAGCCATTCCTGCTTTTCCCCCTTACACTTCTTTCTTTGTTCTCTTTGTTCCTTCTTACATTCTCCACTGTTTGTTGTGCCAGGAGTCAAATCATTGACTCCTCAGACAAAAGAGTATAGTGGGACCTGAGAACCATCATTTTTACAGGCATGATGCTATTTTTTTATGTAAGTAAGGAGGTGCTTGATAATGCAGGGCTCTACAGTAATACCTATTAAGAGAAGGAGGAGAGGCCTGGCTACTGCCAAAATTAGGGTAGTAAGCCAAGGGGACCAGGAGAAGAGAGATTGATACCAATTTTCCAAGGCCTGATTTTGTAACTCTCGCTGTTTGATGTTTTCCCTTACTTGAGTGAGGGTTTCTCGTATTATCCCTGATTTCTTGGTGTAGAAGCAACAAGCTTCTCCCAAGGCCATACACAATCCCCCTTGTTTCATGAAGAGGAGGTCTAAGCCCCTTTTATTCTGGAGCACCACTTTGGCCAGGGAGTTCACCTGCTCTTCCAGTTGGGATATACTGGATTCTAATAGACTTAAATCTGCATTGACCCGAGTGCTTAGTTCTTTGTGATTCTGGTCCCCCACAACCAAGGAGGCTGTGCCCAAGGCAGCAGTCCCCACAACCCCTAGGCTTACAAGGGGAGGCACTAATATGGGGACGGCGCATTTTGCCTGTGCAAAGCCCGGGAGCTGGAGATGCTCTCTTCTCTCTGTTCCCTCATATATGTATTCTTGGGGCAAAATATGCACCAGAATACAGAGCTCTGAGGTGGCCCGTAGGTGTTGCAGAGCGACACATGGGGTAATACCCTATGTACAGGTGAACCAAGTGGCGGGGGGAGCTATAGCTAACTGAGGGCTCTCACTGCTTGGGAGATCCACAGCATTAACTTGGGTGGTGGTGTTGCAGGATGCCTGGAGGGGGGAACTGTTTAATGGGAACTGAGGTGAATGGAGACAAGTTCCCTTTCCTTGAAGATCTCCCAGAGTTAGAGTTGGGTGGGTACCCCAGGGACATAGTCTTTGAGACTGGACCTCCATTAGATTGAGGATTCGTATATCCCTCTCGGTGTTCCCTATGGGGGAGATGGCTCTGATTCCCATGAAATATGGGGGTCGGGGATCCAGGAATAGCCAGCAGTCTTTTGCTAAGTCGGGGTGAGTGGCATTAGCAAGCCGGTGAACTGCTGACAGCATAGGAAGAAACTGATTTTTGGGTGGTGGAGAAGGCATAGGGGTTTCTTGCATGGAAAGGGCAGCGGAAGGAGTGGTTACAACAACGGGGCTAGAAGGTTCAGGTACCCGGAGAATGATATTACGGATGAGGCCGACTGGGTTGAAGGCGTGGGGGACAGGCTTCCTTTGAATAGTAAATGACATTCCAGGGTCTAGTCCTGATGC
>CAUYQG010224955.1:0-33297 GCA_963574415.1 Tarsius wallacei | reverse complement strand
TGAGTATCACATGTTCTCACTCATATAGTAGACCTTGATCATCCAATGTATTACCACAAGAAAATGACTGACAGTGGTGGGAAACGATGGGGGGGTGGGAGGGATAGGGGAAGGGATTAATGGCAGTAAATACCTGTCTGGGCACGGGGGGATACTTCTTATCAACAAGGGTGCCTGAACGAGACATATTTGTGTACCTAACCCTTAAACGTACCCCTCAATATCACAATAAAAATAAATAAATAAATAAATAAAATTTAAGTTGAATGTAAACGATAAAAGCCTCCAGAAATAACATGATTTATTATTACTGCCATCTAATGATGAATTTGTGCTGGATGGTCATGCACAGAGCATTTGTTATGTTCTCTGTCCTCTTCAGTCCTCCTTCCCTGCCCACAAGTCTTTTGATTTTGCAGGAGAGATTAACATGGAGAATTTCAAACCTAGTAATGTAAAGACAAAACAAATATCTGGTAGTAAGAAGGTAAGATAATATTTTCTTAGGTTATATACAGTTTCCAGAAATGGAACTAAAATAACTTGATCTCCAAGTGTGCAATATTATCTTTCCTGTTCTTTAAAATATTATTGCATGTGTATCTTTATTGGACACACAGATAAATTCCTGGATTTGCTTCTATGAGTATCCCACAAATGGTAACTGTTAAGAATAATAGCAATGCTGATACCAGTCTTACCTTTCAGTGATAAAGATGAAAGGGCAATAAAATATTGGCTAGGTGAAATATAAACTAACTGTTTAGTGTTTTTGCTTTGTTTACTAAAAACAAGAGAAAAGCAAATTATATAGAAAGGCAAATCTGTGATCAGTGTGTGAACAATTTCAAATATTTGTGTCTATAAATCTCTAATATTTATCTCTATTATGACAGAAATCTTTAAAAAGCACAAATAAATAGTCACTTATTCAAAAAGTGTGAGTTTGATGGTTTGGCAAGGCACTGTTTAATTAGAGGTATATGATCCCTAGTACTTGATGTTAGCTACACTTCCTGATTTTGACCAAACTCACTAGCTAAATTGACTATTGACAAATACCATTTTCCAGATTTTATCAAGTGTGTCCTGGAAACAGTCAATAAAAAATCTGCCTGACTTTAATCCTTCACCAATATCAGAAGTTATATCAGAGCTGAGAGAGTAAAAATAAAGTATCTTTAATCTATGTCTGTGGTTAGACCTTCTAAAACTGTGATTCAGACACTTCAACCGCAAATATTATGTTAGAGTATACTTTGAATTTGAAATAAGTATGTACTTAAGTATCTTTTATCTATATACTTGATATTTTAGATATTCTTTTTTTTTTTTTTGGAGTTGGAGTCTCATCTTTTGCCCAGGCTGGAGTGCAATAGCACACTCACAGTCACCCTAGTATCGACTTGCTGAGCTCCGGTAATCCTTCCGCTTCAGCCTTCCAAGTAGCCAGAACTACAGGTGCATGCCCAGTTAATTTTTCAAATTTATTTATTGTAGAGACGAGATCTAGCCATGTTGCCCAGGCTGGTCTTGAACCCGCGGGCTCAGGCAATCCACGCGCCTCAGCCTCCTAACGTGCTGAGATTACAGACTGAGCCACCAAGTACAGGCATTTCACATATTCTGAACCTACTATTATTATTATTATTATTATTACTTTAGAATAGGACCTTTGGCTAGCTTTCTTAGCATAGGAATAGCATCTTAGTTGTTCTGGGATACCAAAGTTTGTAGTTATGTTCATGAAACACATGTGTTCAAAACATCATTGTATTTTATTGTCATTATTAAAGTGCTAGCTAAAGCAGGTCATTATTTATTAAAGCACACTTCTCTTTGCCTAGAAATATACATGAATGTATTTATATACACATTCATGTGTATGTAGCATTTATATTAAATATTGTTCATCAATATATGTCAATATCAACTGTATGTCAATAATATCTTGCAGTCAAATCTAAATCAAGGCAAGATTTTTAGATTAATTAAAGAATCTCTATAAACATAAGGTATCTATTCATTGTAGCAAAAGCCAATCAATGTGGAGGATGTTGATCACTCTGGTTGTTAAGGACGATTTAAAGATTGTGTTTGGTTTTGTGTGGAAATGTGACATAGAGAAAGTTACTGTGAGAGCAAGGAATATACATCCTCTCCATTTGCAGTCTACTTTGTCATTTCAATTGGTATTACCTTAACAATTCATAGCTATAGGAAAATTATTTTTTTCTTTTCATTAGTTTCACAAGTGATAAAGCACAAACATCTTTTTCTGTGTAAGTGTCCAATATTTCTAAATTTCACATGGTTTATAGGAAAAAATGAAAGGGTAATTTCTATACTAAAAAGAAAAAAATGTTCTATGTAAACTAAAGCACACTTTACTATGAATTAACCTTACCTTCAGATTCAGATACATGTGACTTGTCTGTGTGTGTGTGTGTGTGTGTGTGTGTGTGTGTTTGTGTGTTAAACTTCTAATGGTGGGGACTGCTGTATTCATCTTTTTACTCTTAGCAATAACATAATACTTGATATATGATAAAAACTGACCTCATAATTTAGAACTTTGTTAAAGTGGACTGGTAATTTTGATTCTGTAACAAATTAAAAATTCCATAAGTTTATAAAATACTTTGTTTGGTTTTTGTTTTTTTCAACTGACAGCTCCTAACCTAACAAGCATATTATTGAATTAATTTACTGCCATAAGCTTCCCTTGTGACTTCTAATACATTCTATCACAGTGTAGAAGAAATTGGATTCAAGAACAGCTGAGAGGAGCAGTTACGGAAAGCGCTGCAACTTTAAGTTCAATTCCACATTAAATACCTTTTTAAAACATGTGTGGGAACTCAAATTTCCTTACCCTGTGTGCTGATATTAAATTACATTTTTCAAATTCCCTCAATAATACTGAATCCTAGCTCTTTGTTAAATGTTACTTGAGGTAACAATATGACAAATTTCTATATAAATAAAAACCTATGATTAAAGTAGTTTTAGTTTGAAGGATTTCAGTGATGTTTTTATAAATATCACTCAAATACTTTGTTCCTCAGCTTAATTTTTTTATAGCTAAAGATAAAATTTGATTTTCAAAGCCACACAGGGGAGATAATTTCACTAAATGCTTCTGAGTAGAATTATATACAGCCAGTTGCCTTCCACCCAACAAATAGTACTCTATTTTTGGATATTCCTTTCAATTCTAGAATATACATAATTCTTACCTTTTCATATAAAATCAAGTAATAAATCTTACTAAGCATGTTTCTTAAATCCTCAGCTCTCGATCCCTAAACAAGCAGGAAAAAGTTTTTTCTTGATGATGATTGTACAGATATTATACGAAATAAATCTCATGAAAAACATTTTTAGATGGTTTATTATAAAGATGATTCTTAAAAATAATCTAATAACTGGTGTATGTTTATATAATTTTTGTTTCTACCATATATTCTTGGTCCTTCTTTATGTTTTATTAAATTAAAATACAGTATTATTTAGCAGGTATTATGTTGGAAGCAAAGTCAATATGCAGATAAGTCAATTATAGTTTTAAATACTAACAAAATTCAAATGAAGATTAAATTTTTGAAAAGGGCCAACTTATAATATCAGCAAAATTCATATACTTTGAATAAATTTAATAAATGATATATAAGGACTTAATGTGAATAATTCTAGTATATTGACCTGAAATTAAAAACATAACAAAATGCAGATTATATACTACGCTTGTGCACTTGAAGACACAATATCATAAAGATGACAATTATATACACATTTCACCCATAGAGCCAAGTGAATCTCAATCCAAACCTCAACAGCATTTACTATGTTTTTTGCTTTCTTTTTTTGCCTGAACTCACAAGCCAATTCTAAAATTTCTATAAAAATACAGAAGATTGAGTGTATAAACATATAAAGATGAATTGTGTAGAAAAACAGAGCTTGGGGCCTTGTATTACCAGTTGTCAAGAGCTGTTCTAGAAATTAAGTAGTTTAGCTCCTGAATGGCTGATGTGAGCAGAGAGGTGAGAAGCAAACCAACACAGCTCAGTACAGCACATAAAGATCAGCTTCCCAATAACTGGTGCTGGGTCTGTTGCATATTTCTACAGGAAGTTATCTGTATTCTTTACAACCCCAGAAAGATTGTGCGAACCTAAAAATGAAAGGTAAAATGATAAATTTCCTAGAATCACCATAAAACATGCTTATAATGTTTTAACACTAAAAGAAAAAAAATCAACAGCCTAGACATTTTAAGTTTGATAAATTTTGTTCAAACTTGAAAGTGAGAAAAGATAATCACAATTGATATATCAAACAAGATTTGTACACAAGATGTATAAAGACATCTTACAAATCAATAAGCGAGACAAGAAAAAAATAGGCAATAGGCTTGAACTGACACTTCTCAGAAAGATATTAATATAATCAATACAATAAACAAAGATGCTCAATTTCATGAGCAGTTAGAGATATTCATATAAAACCATCATAATTAGCAAATACTGTGCCTCCTAGAATAGTTGAAATGAAAAAAAACGGTGGGGGGAAATTTATGTGCCAAATATTGGTGATATTGTGGTGCAACTGGAATTCTTATACACTACCCTAATATTACAAATGAGTAGAATTATTTTGTAAAGCTGTTAGCCTCTCTCCGCCTAACTTGAGCACATGCACACACCATGACTCTATGGCACCACTCCTAGGATATATCCAATATTCACCCAAGACACATGCTAGAATGTTCATAGAGGCACTATTGGTAATCACCACAAACTAAGAATTATGTACATGCCCACCAAGAGTATAAATAAGTCATGGCATGCTCACAAATTAGAATACTGTACAGCAATGAAATGATCACTTTACAAGTGTATACAACAGTACGGATATGTTGCAAATACAGCATTGTGGGAAAGAAACCCAAAACAAAACAATACAAAAGCGATGGTTCTATTTGTATAGCTTGCTAAAATAGATAAAATAATCAATGATGGAGAAGCCAGGGGAATGGTTTCCCTTGAGTTGATGCTGACAATTTGAATAGCATACCAGGTTCTTCTGAGGGTAATATACTGCCTCTTGACCTTGAACTGGAGCTTCACAAATTCTCATTTTGTAAAAATTTGTTGACACAAGTGGATGATATGCGCACACTTCTGTTTGTGTCTTTTATTCTGAACTAATAAAAAGCCTGAAAACATCTAAGAACCACTGACATAAATGTATCTTTGACTATTTTCAGTACTAACTCCCCTATATCTGTGCAAATAATAAAGAAGTAAACATAACAGCGTTATGTTTAAAAGCTCAGGTCTTGGAGTTAATTGCTGGGTCCAAATGCAGAAAATGCCACTCACTAGATGCATGGCCTTGAGTGACTTATTTAACCTGTAATTTTTCTCATATTAAATACTGGAATAAGTATTTCCTATCCCGTAGGTTTATTGTGAGAAATGAATGAGATGATATAGGATGCACAGTGTTCCAAACATGAAAAAAGTCAGTAAACATGAGATGTTCCAAGTATTACTACACCATAGTTTTAAATAGACTCTATACATAGGTCTATGTGTGTACATATACATTTCTGCTTGATATAGTTTGGATTGTTGTTCTTTTCAAACGTCATGTTGAAATGTGATGCCCAATGTTGGAGGTGAGGCCTAGTGGAAGGTGATCGGGTCATGGGGAGGAATCCTTCATGAATGTTTGGTGCCTTTCTCACAGCAGTGAGTGAGTTATTTCTCTCTTAGTTCATGTGAGTATTGATTCTTTAAAAGAACCTGACATCACCTCCTCGCTCTTGCTTCCACTCTTGTCAGGGGCCATGCCTGCTCCCTCTCTACCTTCCACCATGATTGTAAGATTCCTGAGGCCTCACCAGGAGCCCAGTAGATTCTGGTGCCATGCAGAACCATAAGCCACAATAAACCTCTTCTCTTTATAAATGACCCAGCCTTGTGTGTTTCTTTAGAACAAAGCAAAACAAGTGAATACACTGCTGCGCTTCGAATTGAATTCTGAGGCTTTACGTGCCATTTAGCCATTAATGCACATTGAATTAATGCCCTCAAAGAACAGTTTCTAAAATCTTCAGTTAGTGATTGTATCATTTATACACACAAACTTTTATCGATCATGTAGCATGTGTCATATTGTGGTTATGTATTATGGTTTAGAAGTAGTAAGTTGGAACCATTGAAACCAGTCATCTTAAATCTATTGAGAAACAGTAGCTTTTAAATTCTGTTACACAATACTAGTAACAAGTACTGCTCAGAGGAAATAAATGCATTTAATAATTGGGACAGAAAAGAGGAAAGTAGCTATATTTTGAATATATATTTTTAAATAGAAATAAAAATATATAGTAAAACATACGAGTACAGAATTTTGTATTTAAATACACACAGAGTGCACATTGTGAAATAGACACATTTTAAGATCATAATTTACTTAATATTTTAGTACTCATACCCCATATAACATTAATTTCTACATAAGGTTTTAAAAGCATTTATTTTCCAATAAAAACACACAGCAAAATAGTAAAAAATAAAAATGTCAATTACATGTTCTTGCTGCTTTTATCATATACTTAAAAAAATACGTATGGAACAATAAACTCAGGTATTTTAAAATTTGATTTTTGACTAGGTAAGCTTATTTAGCAAACCCTTTATTATCTTTTTTATGCCTCTCATGACAAATTTAAGCTGTCTTCAACTTAATATATAACAAACCTGTGTATTTTTATACAAAAGATTACATGTACATTATATAAACCTTCATAAAGCATAAGCTCATTCCCTATACAACTGTTAGAAAGACACCGTGGTTGCCAAAAGTGGCGTATTCTATTTTAGTTCTTGGGCTCAAGGGACATGGAAAGACACTAGAGAACAAAGAGCAAAACTACCATCTCTGAGGAGGGCCAACACATTAGCATCAATTCACATTTGGCTGTGTCTCCTCATTCATGAGTCCCAATGCAGTAGTCATTCATGATCCCCATACACACGGTTCTAGAATTGCAGGCGCGCACATACATAAGAATTAATTTGTCCTCGTTTTGCTAAATAAAAGCATATTGTTTTAATGTTGACCAGCAAATTGTGGGCACTCTTCTCCTTTAAATTATAAATTAAGTGCTAATTCAACTGGGATAATGCCTTCCATAATCAACCTTACTATGTATAAAATCTGTAAGTAAATGATGATTCTAATCCCATTGGCATTCGCCTCTATTTTTGTGCCTTTTGCTAAGCGTAATAAAAAAAAATTCTACCAAATCCTCATTTGTATATATCAAAATGCCAAGGACAAGAAACAAGAAACTTGCTCTCATAAAAATTATCATTTGAATGTTAAGTGCCTTCTGAATATATATCCTTGTGTTTAGGGGGTGGAATTTTAATGACCAATTCATTACTAATTATAGAATGCTTAGATTTTAAAATGTCCACTTGCTAACATTATGTTTATAACTAACAATAAAAAATGCTCGTGACTATATTATTTTGTTTCTTTGTGAATTTCATTAATTATAACACAGTAAAAGAGAGGGAGAAAGAGAGATCCAAAATTGTCTTTTGTGGTCTGGTGCTAGTTAAGCTACACAAGAACACGGTAGATGAAAAGTGAGTTGTAGAATAATGGATCTAGTCCACAGGGATTGGTTAGGACCATGGCATGTTCTCTATGGAGAATATCTTTGTCTGTCTTGCACTTCCTAGGATTCTTGCATTCAGTCAACATGCCATTCACCATTAGACCCTCAGGATTCACACAAGGAAAAGACAGACGTCCTTCTCATCCTTCTAATGGACATCAGAGGCAAGATAGGAGGCAATGGTTGTGCTGTGTAATAAGCATTAGTATATTTCAGAGATAAAGGAAAACGCTTTCTGCTTCGGGAAGAATGAGCTGGCCAAAGAGGTTTTGTGATTGTAAAACTCTGAATTAGGAGACAAAGAAATAGACGATGTTGTGAAAATACTGAGGTGGGAGTACCTTGATGTTAATAAATGGTAGCTCAGTTTGGGTCTAGTATATGCATCGCAAAGATAAATCATAGAAAATAAGCCATGAGAAGAAACTAAAACAGGTTTAGGAGTACCTGAATCCCAGGATTTGAACTTTAATAACAATGAAAGGGAAAACTGTTGAAAGCATTAGAGTAAACATGATGATGCATAGCATCATGCTGAGGGAAAGAAGACAGGCAAGAAAGTCTACGTATTGTACGTGAAACTTTAGAAAAGAGATGGAGAGATCTGACTGCAAATATCCTATGTCTCGATTGTGGTAGATATTTCATGATAGATTAAGATATCATTTGTCAAAACTTACTAAATTTTACAGTTAGATTACATATATTTTATTGTATAGTAACTATGCCTCCATCAAGTTGATTTTTAAAATCTGGTATTTTTTTCTGACTGTAAAAGAAATATAATCTCTTATACAAAGTGTGAGAAACAAAAATGTACAAATCAAAGCAAAAACTATGATCCAATATCCAAGGAAAGCAAACACAAATTAGGATATGCTTTCTTCCTTCATTTTTTCCTGCATATGTATATTTAAAAAATCCTATATATTAAAAATTATGCTGCATTATTGAAAAAAAAAAAGAAAGCATTAGAGTAAGGGGCATTGTGGTGACAGCAGCCATTTAGGTTTCTCTGTCTTGTTGTAGATTCCTGAAATAAAGAATTGGAGAAAGGGAGGCAGGAAGGGTTTGGGGAAGGGACCTTAAACTCAAGCCTCAGGAATGTCAGGAAAAGAGCAGATTTACCTCACATATGAGGGTGAGGTTAAGAGTTTCAGAATGTGGCAGCAAATTGTAAATAGGAGGGGAAAAAATTGGATTTCCAGTTAGGGTGGTATGAGTGAATGGTAATAGTATGACAAGGGTCCCTGGGAAAACGGGTAATTAGTTTGATAGCTGTTCAGAAAAAGGGATGTAATGAGTATTCTTAGATAAAGCTTACATTAATACATTAAAGAATATATAACCTTAATACAACTCTAAGCCAAGTTAAAAATGTACCAGTTTTATGTTTGCATCATGTATTTAAAGCAAATAGCTTCTTATATACAATTTGGGCAGATACATTTATGGACATTATGTACTTTTGTTAACAAGATCACACTAAATAACTTTATTAGCACTGAATTTTATTAGGAGACATCCCCATGTCAGAAAAGTGGAAGATATCTTATGGGAGACTATTTCATAGTGCTCACAGAAAATCTTGAAAATTCATTAGACTAAGACAGATATGAGTTATGGAATCCATCTGACCTTTTCAAGGGCTTGTCAGTATTTATTGGCGCACTTGGTGACACTTACACCGTTAAATGAAAATACAAAAGCTTGATGCTGCCGATGGAGTAGTCATAAGGACAATGTCCGATCACTGGATGCTATAAATTATCTGAACAAAGCTGAAGTACAGATTTCTACTTTTCTCAAAGATGATAATAAACTCCTGAAACATTTTTCTAGATACTCTGTTTTCAGGGAACTAAGAAAGAATGACTACTCCACCGTTTAATGTCATTAGATGGAATGCTATCTGGCATCTGAATTTGCTGCGATGAGCATCTGCTCTATACATATACGTTTCATCCTCTAGTTATATTTTTATTTCTTGTTTTCTGTTCTCCAGTCTTCCTCATCCTCTCTCTATCTTTCTCAAATTTACAGAAATGCATGGTGAGTTCATGAAATTTCAGGAACATATCTAGCTGACTCCCTATTTCCCAAACTGAAATGAAGCTTATTTATGACAGAAATTTGACTTTCTCAAATAATCAACTACAGAAAGAAAAGTTTTCTAACCTGGCCAAAGTCTATGGACAGAACACTTTTATCTTCCAGTGAAGTTTTTCTAAATATGAACAAGTTTTGTTGCTGCTCTGTGAATAAGTATAATATGAAAAAAAAATTGTTCAGTTATGTGCTTAAATCACAGTGGACTCATGAGTCCAATAATATATTTTAAAAATCATCATGGTAAGTTGTTTTTCCACTAAATGTGGTAGGAGTGGTTTAGAATGTCATAGGTTCAGCAAACTCTTTCTTTCTAAGGCCCAATAACAAACATTTTTATGTTTTGTGGAACATATGCTCCCTGTCACACCACTGTTGCGGTATGAAACAGGCTGTGAATGATACATCAGATACCTTAATGACTGAGTGTGACCGTGTTGTAGAAAAAGTTTATTTACAAAAGTTATGCAAACATAAAACTGGAACATTTTTAAAGTGGCTTAGAGTTGTATTAAGGTTATATATTCTTTAATGTATTAATGTAAGCTTTATCTAAAATACTCTACACCCCTTTTTCTGAATAGCTATCAAATTGATAATCTGTTTTCCCAGAGACCCTTGTAAATAAATTTTGGTCCACGGGCTGCAGTCTTCTGACTCCTGAGACAAATCTTCTAATGATTGCTACTGCTTATTAAGAATCTACCACATTTTAGACACACACTACAACTTTACTCTGGTGTCTTTGAGGTAGCTGTCATTCTCTGTTTTCCAGTAACGGGAGGCTGAGACAGAAAGATGAAGAGAAGTTGCAAAAGATTCCATGAGGAGGGAGAGTAGAATAGAGATCTGAACCCAGTTCTGACTCTAAACTCTCTGCCCTCCATGGCTACAGGACCCTGACTCCCAATAGTTCTGATTCACTGAGCACAAATAGCCACTCATCAGCAGAGCCTTGCCACTTCTCAGTGAAATACACTTAAGCAGACAAAGCCAAAGGAAGTTTACATTTCTTAATTCTCAGGAAACCACTGGGCATTTGGCACGGCATTGACTTTAGTAACCTTTGAAACTCAACCTACACATTTTCTCACCTATATTTCAAGATACGATTCCACTCAAGCTGAGCCTTTTAATATTAGAGGCTGAGAATTTTACCAAAACTAAAGTGATGGTTAAACTGATGGCAGGAGTAGAGAGCAATCCAGTCACTGTTACGTTCAAGTTCTTGAAGGTGCTCAGATCACCAAGGAACAGCTTGACCAGGCATATGAAACTGATATTCTTACACCTGCCATGATAACAGGGACAACAGGGAGACCCTTCCCACTGCCAGATGATCCTTCACTGAGATTTTTTGAGATAACTATAAAAGCAAGACAAAGTAACAGTTCTTTTTTGTACACATCCAGAAGCATGATTTCTTCTACTTAATCTGAAACGTATATACATATCACACAATGTATCCATGAAGTTGGGATTAATTTTCTAGACATCTGGTTCTCACCCCTGACTCTGCATGTTAGAGTCACCTGTTGTACAACCACCAATTCCCAGATCATATCCTAAAGAAATTACATGAGAATCACTGTAAGGTGAGGCCGAGAAAACTGTGTTTTATTTTATTTTATTTATTGATTTTCCATTTTTATCTTAAGGATGTGGGGTGCAATTCAGGGTTAGGCATACAAATGATCATTGTACAGGTAAAGTTTGGGCCTCACTTTGGTCCCAATTTCACCCGGTTTGAGATCAGGTACCCTTAGTGATGA
Organism: Tarsius wallacei; assembly: GCA_963574415.1. Classification (NCBI taxonomy): domain Eukaryota; kingdom Metazoa; phylum Chordata; class Mammalia; order Primates; family Tarsiidae; genus Tarsius; species Tarsius wallacei. The sequence goes on along the minus strand of CAUYQG010224955.1, from coordinate 21,714 downwards.
AGTGTGCTCCCTTCCTCCCTCTCCTGGCAGTTTCCCACTACTGCCAATCCCTTTTTAAAAATATTATAATAATTGTTCAAGGTTCACTATATTTTAAAGCTAACATGAGTACAGAGTTGAGAATACTGCAACAACATCAATGTGGTTGAGATACGGAGAGGCCTCAGTTTTGGGGAGACATAAATTTTATCTAGAGACAAAAATATTCAAGTGACTGTCACATCTCAATAAATTAACCAGGTGTTTGGTATTGGAAAGGCATTTTGCTTCTATATCCCTCCGTGTCTTCATTTGTGTCAAGAAGGAATTCAATATCTAAGATCTTATTCATGCTTCTATTTGGGGTGAACAAAATAAAGTAAACCCAACTTGGCAAAAATTGCAATTAGAAAATCAATTCTTATAATGGCAGGATACAATTAAACATAGAGAAAAATACTGTCAAGTTTCTTATCTGATTATCAAATGAGTCCAACTTCTGGCAGAAAAGTTGAGAGTGCAAAATATACTGAAAACCCTTGCACAGTTATTATTTTTCTGCAAAATTTTATAAATAAAAACAAATGATGCTTTGTCTAAATAAAACATGGATAACTAACAAAACAATGTATATAATATTTGCCATCCTACAGAAATTGTATCATACCCAACCTGAAAACTTCAGATCAAAACCTAAAGATGAATTTAGAGTAATAAGCAAAATGTGATGATCTGCTAAATACACCCAAATACCAAGCCCTTGTTAACACAAGCCTGACACTTTGATCTTCAAGGCAAGCATTTGCACCCAAATTCAAAGGATGATGATTACTCAGGCAGATGAACTGTAAACAAGGTTGATCGAAAAGCTTACTTCATTCTATACTGTAACTTTTTTTACCTTATTGCAAGATTCATGTGCAAAATGCATAATTAAAACAGAGCACCATTTAAAAGATGATTATCTGTTAGTTCAAATGAAACACAAAGCACTTTGCTGGGTCCCCAAAATGACCTTGTCATGCCTCTTGTAGTATCAAGTACCAGCTGGAGAAAGCTGAGCTAATAATGGCCCAGCTGCATAATCTAACAAGATCTTTGTGATACAAGCAAGGTCAAGTGCTCTATCATGTTGAGTATTAATCTCATTGTGCACTGAGAGACAAAGAGGCCGCCAGGACAGGGATGGTATTGCTGGCTGGAGACCTTCTCGAGTCTTAGGCAATGGGACTGGGAGTAGACATTCCAAATGATTAGCTGAGAAAAGGTATTATTCTAATAGAAGCTAAGAAAAACATACCCTCTGTTTATAAATATATTTTCTTTCAATGTTCTTAAATATCAATGATCATTTTTATCATTTAATTAAAAGCATATCTTTACATCAAGCTTTATATGAAGACCAATGTTAACTGTAATCTGTTAAAATGAAAGTTTATTTTTTTATGACCAAAAGTGCACATAACTACCATAATTAATGTAATTTTATACAATTTTATTTTATTTATTTATTTATTTATTTTTGAGTTGGCGTCTCACTCCGTCGTCCAGACTGGAGTGCAGTGGCCGGTTCCGGCCACCGCAGCCTCGACCTGCTGGGCTCCGGCGATCCTTCCGCCTCAGCCTTCCGAGTAGCCGGAACTACAGGCCTGCGCTACCACGCCCGGCTAATTTTTTTGATTTATTGTAGAGATGAGGTTTCGCCTGCCCAGGCGGGTCTCGAACCCGCGGGCTCAGACAATCCATTCACTTCAGCCTCCCAAGGTGCGGGATTACAGGCTGAGCCACCGAGCCCGGTTTATAAGTATTATTTTTCAACCTTAATATCTGATCATCAGTCTTTAAAACCTGCTATTCAACATGTTTTCTACTATCAAAAAATTATGTGAACACAATGACAAGTTTGTTACTCATTAATTTTTTTTCAAGGAAATTTCAAGTTAGAAGTATATCGAACCATGGCAGAGTCACACAGTTCCTATCAGCATTGGCAGTAAAATTAGTAGTTGTTAGAATAACATCACCATATGGCCAAGGAGAAATAAGAGTTTGACATCAATGAGAAATTACAAGTAAAATTAAGATAATTTTTATAAAGGAACGCAATTGCTTAATTTGTTTACTGAGTTTAATGTCAAATGCATTATTGCTTATATCTAAACTTTTTAGAAAAATGAATAATATTTATATAAAGAGCAATGCATTTAAAGGCAGACCATTTTGAGTTTGAATTCTGGTGTTACAATTCATCATTTGCCCAAGCTTACAGTTTTGTTTTTGTATCTCGAAATGATGCAGAGATGACCTGCCAGTCATACTTAAAAGTCTAAGGTAAAACATCCACAAAGTATCCATCATAATTCATGACTCATACTAAATATCTAAGATATACCAAGATATTTTGCCCCTTGTGTAAATGTTATTAAATTATCTTCAATCTCTTGTATACGTTCCATTTATTTTGGTGTTAATCTTGTAATTATCATATTTTGTATAAAATTTGAAATAGTTTCTACAGAGTTTGACTTTATTATGTCAAAATATAGTTCTTTTTTTGAAGCAATGATCTTTGACAAGATAAATTGTATTAAAAATTGAGATATAAATAAAATATCTTGTAAGAATCAATTTATAAAGATTTTTTTTTTTTTTGAGTTGAAGTCTCACTTTGTCACCCAGGCTGGAGTGCAGTGGCCGCTCCCGGCCACCGCAGCCTCGACCTGCTGGGCTCCAGCGATCCTTCCGCCTCAGCCTTCCAAGTAGATGGAACTACAGGCGCATGCTACCACACCCGGCTAATTTTTATTTATTGTAGAGATGAAGTCTCGCCAAGTTGCCCAGGCGAGTCTCGAACACGCGGGCTCAGGCAATTCACTCACTTCGGCCTCCCAAAGCTCGGGATTACAGGCTGAGCCACGGAGTCCGGCCAAGTTATAAAGATTTTTGACCAAAGACTAGATTTTAACAATGTAGTATTACCAGCACTATGATTCACTATCTGAAAGTCTCAGGAAAAGTGATAAAGATAAAGCCCGATTCGAAGAATTTCAGGTAGTTTTATAACCAGATATTTTACCTAAGAACGGGAAATATCATTCATCTACTGTCTCCAAAAAGAAAATTTTACAAGGCTAAATTCAGAATATATTATCTTTATCATGATCAATTTTTATTATTGTTAGCCTGTCAAGAATTATAGAAATCTCCAAAACACACATGAGTCTAACACTTCTAGTTCTAATGATGTAGTCTAAAATACAATGATCCATTTTGGAGTCAAAACTCAGAAGCAGCCTTTTTTTAGTCAACTCACCTTCCCAAGGCCCTCAAGGTGCTGCAAGAGATTAGTTTTCCATGTTCAGGCTACCCAGGTTGAAGATCTTCTTGTTGATGACAAAGAGACCTCCGCTGTGTACACCCAAGTTCCTAAATCTCTCTGGACTGGCCACCCTCTCAGGCTTGTCTGCTCAGGTTCTGGGTGAGGACGGACAGCACTATGAAGGTGGGAGTCAAAGAACAGGAGGAATGGTGAGGTGCTGCCCTGGCATCAGAGACGATTTTCTCGGGAGGGCGGGGAGGTACTGCCAAGATCAAATTTCTAACACACATACACAGACACACACACACACACACACACACACACATATGTATATGTATTAGAAAAGATCTCCTTTACCAATCCTAGGAATCAGGGAGGAAGGAGAGATAAGGAAAAGGGCAAAGAGGAGAGAATGAAATGTTTTATCTTCTTGAATTTATATAGAGAAAGGTTAAGCTGCTCTTGACATTGGAACGTCTTCCTGAGTACTTTTACTTTTTAAAACAAGCAAGCCAAAAGATAAGCCTATAAATATCATTTTCTTTTGCAATTTCAAATTGCTTGTCCTCAAATGGTGTTAATCAAGAGATCTTTACTTTTCTTGGGGAACTGCAGATGTAAATTCTTCTATCCACATTTGAAAGCACCTCCCACCATACTCTGGTCAAGGCATTTCAACCTGGCAGAAAAACAACAGGTGCCACTTTTTCAACAATCACCATCTAAAGAGCACCAAAAATTATTTTGTCGGCTCTTATTTTCTAATAGTATCCCAGTTATTGGGATTTTTTTTTTACCATTTTAGAATGGAAGAGAACATGGAATCTTATAAATAGTTCATTGGTCACCAACCTCCCCACACATACCCCCCCCACCCCACCCCCCCACACACATTCCAGAGAAGCCAAAGAAGAGAAAATTCAGGCGAGGTGTGTTTCTAATTCTACATGTTTTATCCACGGAATCCTGACCGGAGCCCTTCAAGCTGGGTACCCAACAGAACGGAACTGTTTTTAACTTGAAGTTACAATTTTAAAGTCTCCCTCAACAATACAGCATGTTTCTTCTTCTCTAATCAAAAGTTTAGCTTTCAAAAAATTTGGATTTTAAAAAAGTTTGTCATGAAATTTTAACGATACAACCTTGGTTAATTCTGTCTACCAGAATAATGATAAGACTAATATAATTATGGAAACAGAAATATTTGTTTTTGACACCTTCTTATATGTCTCACATTTTGCTAAAATCTTTGCACACATTGTTACTTTACTGCCAGAATAGGTCAGTGAGGTAGGTATTACTTTTCTCACTTTACAGATTAAGAAACTGAAGCTCAGAGATACTAACTTGACATACTTTTGATACACAGAATCTGACCTCCAACTCAGGTTTGTCTAAGCCTAAAAGCTCATAACTTTGGCAACAAAACTGTGTTTCCAAATATAAGTTCAAATTTTACCCTAGTGTTTTACGATATGCTAAGTACCATCTCATAAATCAAGCAGCATAGGCATTATTAACATTTCTTTTTTGTTTTTTAATTTTTTAAATGGTGATTAGAACACTTAGCATGAGATCGACCTTCTTATCAAATTTAGTGTGTAGAAAAACATTGTTACCTATAGGCACAATGTGGCAGAGAAGATCTCTAGAAAGTATTCACCTTGCATTATACTTAATGATTAGCAACTTACTTTTCCCTCCGCACGTGCCTGGCAACCACCATTCTGCTCTCTGCTTCTATTAGGTTAAACTATCTTAGATTCATCATGTAAGTGGAATCCTGCAGTATTTGTTCTTCTGTGACTGTCTTTTTGTACTTAATTCATTGTCCTCTGGCTCATATATGTTGTCATATAGAAGAACTGCCTTCTTTTATAAGACAGAGTAACATTCCAATGTGTGTGTATATCCATTTCCTTCACTTCTTTGTCAGCACTTGTCTTTTTCTTCATACTAGCTATCCTAAGAGGTGCAGGGTTATACCTCACTGTGGTTTCAATCTGCATTTTCTGGATGATTAGTGCCATTGATCATCTTTATATATACCTGTAGGTCATTTGTACATGTATTTTGGAGAAATGTCTATTCAAGTCTTTTAGTCCATTTTTTAAACTGGGATATTAGTTGTTTTTCTATTGAGTTATAGGAGTTCCTTATACAGATGGTTTCCAACTTAGGATTGTTTGACCTACAATTTTTCACTTGGCCATGGTGTAAAATTGATACACATTCAGGAGAAACCATACTTTGAGTACCCATACAACCATTGTTTTTCACTTTCAGCACAGCATTCCATAATTTACACGAGATATTCAACATTTTATTATAAAATAGGCATTGTGTTGGATATTTTTCCCCACTGTAAGCTAATGTCAGTGTTCTGAGCATGTTCAAGGTAGGCTAGGCTAAGCTGTAATACTCAGTAGGATATGGGTGTTAAATGCATTTTTGAGTTATGATATTTTCAATTATGATAATTTTCAATTATCGAGAGGCAAACTCATCGTGAGTAGAGGACCATCTGTATATTTTGAAAATTAACCTCTTATTCAATATATGGTTTGTGATGTTTTCTCCCTTCTTATAGGTGTTTTTTCCCCTCTGTTGATAGTATCCTTTGCTGTGCAGAAGAGAAGGAGAGAGAGAGAGAGAGAAGAAGTCAAAGACTATGAATGTATAACTGATTTTCCCAAGATTAAAACATTAGAAAAAGACAGAATTAGAATTTAAACTTAATTATTCAGAACCATTGACACTTGTTTGTGCAAAATAAATTCTTAGACTTCATTAAAACTTTTCTAGAAACACCATATGAGATGTTAACTACTTTAGAGAACTGTGAAATAAAGTAAAAAGATACCAGTATGAAATCCTGGTAATGATGCCAATAAGGAAATATCAATATGTGACAGGCCCTGTAGGCAACATCTGCTTTTGTTTTATAAAGTACATTTTCTATGTGAAATTACTCTGGAAGAGGCTTCTGGCATCTTTTATTCAAGTCAATCCCATATGCAATATATAAAACACAATCCTGTCTAAGAAGAAAAGGATCACCTAACAGTACTTTAATATGTTCTTTGAACCAGTATCCTAAATGCCAGGCCATCTGTGGGCTGATCCAAGATTTCAATAATCAGAGTAAACTGCTGAATCACACATATCTGATGTAATTTTTAAATCTTAGTAGATTGCATTAATACTAACTTATACTTTTTTTTCTTCCTAACTGATATGGTTTGAATATTTATGTCTCCCCTAATTTTTACCTTGAAACCTAATCCCCAGTTTAATAGTATTCAGAGATGGGTCTTTAGGAGGTGACTAGATCATGAGGGCTCTGCCTACATGAATTCCACTAGTGCCCTTATAAAAGAGTTCTGAGGGAGCGTGTTTGCTCCTTCCACCATGTGAGGAGATGATAAGATGGTAACATCCGTGAAACAAAAAACAGACCTTACCAGAACTGGGTCATGCTGACACTGTGGTCTTAAACTTTCAGCCTCCAGAATTTTAAGAAATGCATTTCTGATATTTAAAAGCTACCCCACTTACTGTCCTTTGTTATAGCAGCCTGAATGGACTAAAATACTAATGTATAAAGTTCAGCCGCTGCTTGCTAATTGAACAGAAAAAGAAATCAAGTTTTAATAGGATAGTTCTGATAACAGCATTGTGTGGCTCAGCAGGAGGGTGGGAAAATGAAAGAACTGGATTCCCTTACTTTATTCAAAGTAAAGATACTAGACAATAAGCAAATAGTGAAAAGGTTAATTGGCATGAATATTCATCAGGTACATTGGAATTTTTACCTTATGAATAAGAATAAACATATACCCTTATATTTGAAGTGGGCAACAATATATCCCTGTAGATGCAATTATGATGATGTATTTCATTCTGCATTCTGATTTCCTAACACCAGGAACCTCTTACTTGAATCAGTCTCAGTAGCAATTTGGAATGACAACAATTCTTTTAAAAACAACCTGTTATCCTTCTCAAAGATGACATGATTATGTAATTTCGTTGTGAAAAACTAGTTTTTTAAAAAAAATCTGTCTTAGAAAACGTGAATGCTCTAATTACCACTCATCTTGGTTCAAAGACTATTATAATTCTTTAAATTGGATTCTCTTCTGCAGAATACAGAGGTTGGGAAGTTATTTTCTGATTGAAAAATGCAAAGTCAATTTACTGACTTTATACTCTTTCTTTGATGTCTAAATATTTACTATAATGTCTAATGACTTTATATAAAGTACTTAATATTAACAGTGTTTAGTGATTATATGAAAGTTTAGTCATTATACATTGTTTACAAATTACAAGTATTTTGTACAACATTATTCTTAGATAAGTCAGTATTCAGGCCACATTTTTACACATCCAAGGAAAATAAACCAAATGAAGGAAACCTGTCAGTGTAGTTTGCCATGGTGTATCTCCAAAACTGATATGAATTGCTGCTGCCATATGAAGCCTATGCAATCTCTCCAGATCTTTAAAACTGCAGCAGTTAGCAATACTGACTGATTTTGAAGTACTGTGATCTTTTTCCCCCATTATGGATATAACATAGATAAGCTTTCCAAGGTGAGATTCTGGAGGTCAGGGGACACCTAAAATGTATCATAATTCTCTGGTGTTTTGTACAAATTATTATCCAAGGTGAGCTCCTACCACATGTAAATTTAATTAATTAATAAATGTTATTAATACTATTTTTACATGGAGTGGCCAAATAAAATCAATTCCAAAAGCTCTAATTTAGTGTGACAAGTCCATCCTATCTATACAAATCTGATCTAGGGGGATCAGATCTTTTAGGCATGACTGATATCATTGGCTCCTCTGTAAGTTAGTAAATATTTATGCTGAGATGGCACTTTTACACTGGAAGAACTGAGCAGATTATAGGAAAGATATCTCTTCTAATTTAATACCAGTAGCCTTTAACAATGTGCAGCAAAGCTAATGTTGAGGGGTCAATGGGTCAGGAAATTTCCCAAATAGATTGTGCCTACAATTGCAATTAAGTGACCATAGCCCATATTGACTTGTTCAGAGTAGAAAAGTAGAAGCAAAAAATGATAAAGAAAGCTATATATAAGTAGATGAATCGGAAAGAAGCAAAAGAGTAAAGAAGAAGAGAGAAAAGCTGGTAAAGAAAGAGACAAACTTCATAAGACTATTGTATATTTAGATGCTTCTTGGTGACATCCTGGCCATAGGTTAACTATGATACTTTTCAGACATGTTCCCCCAGAGACCCACGATTCAGAGAAGGAACAGCAAGAGGAAGAGTAGCCAGATGGGTGAATTTATGTCTCCTTCTCCCACTTCCTCTTTCAAACAGTGTAGTTCTTTTATAGTTTCATAATATTTATATAAGATATTTCATATGAAGAAGTTCTGTTACTTGGAAAAAGTATACTATTGTTACTTTTCAAATAATTGCCCTGTCTAGGAGAAGTCATAGGTAGGGAATAAGGAGGTAAGGATTGAGACGATCATTTTAATGCTGCACTTGACATGTTTCAGTCTGCAATCCATCCCTCATTAGCTATCAAAAACAGATCTGCAGACATGGATCTTTTACGGTTCCCCTTTGTCTGCAAAATTATCTTCTACTGTATCCTATTTAACTTATACGCTTCCTTAAAGGGTAATCTCCATTTTCCTCCTGACATAGCCTATACTTTCCTCCTGCCATTGCCTTGCTCATTTAGTCTTCCCCCTACATACATACTATGACTGAGATTTTTAAACTGTTTTTCTACCTTCTTTCAAAGCCCTCCTCAAATGGAAATACATTTCAGTGCCCTTTTGCAATGTCCATATGGATGGGAACATTTTCTTCTATGTGGTATACATTGCAAACATGTAACATATGTATTTGCTTTTAGTTTTTGCATAAATAATAGCAAATTAGCAGCATATTATATCAGTGAAGACAGATAGTTCTGAGATCAAAATGCCTTTGCTCAAATCTCAGTTTGCCACTTAGTAACTATATCAAGTGGAGCTAGTTACTTAAGCATCTGGTGCCTCAGTTTCCTGATATGCAAAATGAGAAAAAATAAATTGTTCCTCTGTCATAAGCACTTTGTGAAATTTAAATAAAAGAAAACTAGCAAAAGACTTATAACACCACATTGTACATGGTAAATGCTTCATGAAACTACTTATTAATATCATTATTGTAGACTAGCTATATAAATATGCATTATTACCCTAAAAGACAGCAAGGTCTTTTCATAGGACACATGTTTTTCTTCTAATTTTTATATATTATGGAATATATTGAGATGATTGGTATGTAGTAGATAAATATTTAAATTTTCAATTGAGTTGAAATAAATTAAATCAATGTCTGCTGTAAGTTCCATTATAACAGAATCTTACATTTTTTTCTCTCTTTTCTGAGTATTCTGATATAGTTCCAACTTTGATGTTTGCATTCAGTTTATGACACTCTGGTATTCTTTAGCTGGAAATGCTGTTTCCTTCTCTCCTATCAGAGTAGAAAGAATAGAAAGCATACCATGATTTCATCTATAAGTGGCTTTATTCCAATGTGATAGAGAGGAGATGGACTCCATTCTTCCCCACCAGCAGGGTTCTGTGGAGGGAATCGACACATCTTGTAAAAGAAAACTCTTGTGAGGTGCCTTTGTTTTCCTTTCTTGATGAGATACGTACCATTTAAAGCTTATGGTACTAATGCCTCTGATACATTTCTCAGATGTATTTTGTATTTATCCCCTCAAAAACGCTAAGAGAAGTTTAGATGTTTATCCCTCTCTTTTTTTTTTGTAGGTAAGTCAGTTAACTCAGAGAATTTCCAAGATGTGTTCAAAGTTACACCTAATAAGATGGTGGAATATGAATTTAAAGGCCTTTCTTCCTGACAATTACTCCCAAGAAAGTAGCTCTTTGTTAGGATGATTTTTTATGTACCAATATTAGAAGTCTTCCTTTAAAGCTTCAACATCCTTATTTATTAATAAGAATATTTTCAGTGACTTACAACTCATACCTTTTATAGTGAACACATTTTAGTAAGATAATAGCACTAAAGAAGTTAAACTTTATCAAAAGTGAATAGATAAGAACATAAAGTATTATGTAAGATAATATTAAACTATCAATTGAGAATTCTGTTCTCCAATATTTCAATTTTGTTCTTTGCTGTTCCTCTTATCCACCCAAAGTTTCTGTGCTATAGAAACTTGTGAATTTTAGTTTCAAAAACATAAATTCTGAAGGAATTAGCACACATATTTTATGCTATAAATAAAACATTTTCAAAAGAATTAAATATCAGTTTACTACAATCAAGACTAGTTAAAATTATTTTGACTGAGCAAATAATAAAAATAAAAGAATAAGGGAGAAAAGAGGGAAGACATTTGGATGGATCAGTTTTTATAAAGGTGTCTTGTGCCTTGGGCATGCTCTGTCCAGACAGTTTCAACATGGCAGGTTCTAAAAAGTTCAGATAATTTAATAAACACATAGAACATACAAGAATACTTTACCTATTTCTCGGAGAAGCTATATATGTTATAGAGAACAGTCAGACAAGAGAAGGACTTTCATTTATAGCAGGGTTACTCAGCATACACCTCTAGGAAATAAAACCTAAAGTTCAGTAAGGAACAATAAATATTGGCAGATGTGGGATAAAAGAACCAAGGATCAGTTGCTTTTAATTCCCAGAAATTGATATCATATAATCTTCTAAGGAACTCTGACATGGCTCAGTATAAGGGGTAGGAGAAGATCCTGAATTTTAAGAGTTCAAATCCTCCCATCTTGGAAAAGTGGGGCTCATAATAGAAACTTATTTTAGCTGCAGAAAATAAAGTTATGTTCTAAGCACAATTAAACTTATGATCTGAGATCCATAGCCATTTATAATTATTTCACATTTTAACTTCACTAGTTCAATATAAACCAGTATTTTTAGTATATAATTTATTCAATTTAAATAAAATAATTTTTAAAACACTATAAAATATACACATAATCATCATTAAATACTGATTCTAAAGTGTGTGTCTATCTTTTTAATAGTGCTCTTAGAAATGACTCGTCACCATAGATGCTTATATTGTGAGTAACCTACACCTCTTTCTTCATTATCTACTTTGGCATGAAATCATCATAAATTAAAATATATAATAATTTATACACATATTATATACAGATATCTCAATGTATGGATAAAATATTTTAACCCTTTATTGTCCTTTTGTAAATTTTCCAAAGGGTTGTGTCGTTAATGTCCATAAAAATTATTTTAAACTGTTCTTTTCTTGTCTTGGTCATTCAGTTCTCTCACCAGTCTTGCAGATGTTTCATAGGCTTTTTTGCTTCCAAACCAAACTGCTAAAAAAAAGTGACTCTCCTTGTCCGTCTGGATGGCTTCTGACTTTTCCTCCACTATCAACTTCTCCTTCAACATATGTCTTTTGGGCTTTCAGTTCCTGATACTTGTTTTTTCTTCATTTTGTTTATCTATTGCTATCTAATAACCACTTCAAAATTTGTTAACTTAAAAAAAAACAATAAACATTTATTTGCACACAGTTCTCTCATTTGGGCAGGAAACCGAAGAGGTAGTTTTTCTGTGTTTCACATGACACCAGCAATGGAAGTTCAATGACAACTGAAAGACCTGTTTCTAAAATGACTCCACAAGTGGTTCGTAAGTTGTGCTGGCTAATGGATAAGAGTCCTTCTAGAGCCCACAGTTGAGGACCTGGCTTTCATGCACTTAACCTCTCCATTGGGCTGGATTAAATTTGCATAGTGTTAGTCTCAGGACAGCAGGATTTCTTACATGAAGGATGGCTTCCCCAGTCTCAGGACAGCAGGATTTCTTACATGATGGATGGCTTCCCCAGAAAGACAAAAGTGAAAGCTGCCAGGCGTTCAGACACCTTAGGCTCAAAACTTGAGAGCATTATTTCTAACACAATGTATTGACTGTAAATCCAAGGGGAGTGGCTGAGTAAGATCATGAATATCATATCAGTAGATATGGTTCATTAAAGGACATCAATGAAATAGTTTCTCATGTCTTTTATCATGTAAATTCCCAATTCTCATTTAAAAATTATTCATTCTTTTAATTTTTTTTCATAATGAAAATCAAGAATGGAGCACAATTGGCATTAATCAACTAATAAAACAGCAATTGTAAAATTAGGAGAAGAGGGTAAGAAAAAAGAGCTCCAAGGAAAGAGAATACAATTTTTTAGTTGGGAAGAAACATACTAAATAGGAGAAAGTCAGTGTGGCTGAAGTACAGGGAGTAAGGTTATTACATGAGGCAAGACTAGAAAGAGAGATTGATCCTGCAGAGCCTTTGGGATGCTTTAAGGGAAATTTTCTCTTATTTCAAGAGCAATAAAAACTTACTCAAAAGTTCTAAACTAAAAAAAAAGTGGTGATTTTCATTTTTAAGAAATCAGTTCAGCTGATATGTAGAGACCAGCTGGAGTGGAAGTTGATATGGTACTTAGCAGTAGAATAGTTCAAAGTTGGATAACACAGCCAATAAAAATGATGCTAGTTTATACTAGACAAGCATAAAGGAGCAAATGAAGAAACACATAAAAATATCCTAGGAAGAGATGGTGGTGGATTGAATATATCAAGGGTAAAATGTGAGAGTAGTATGTTGAAAATGACTAGAGAAATGGTGGGAGTCATTTCCTGCAGTGGGAACTCTGGATGAGATGCTTGAAGGTCCCTTTGTGACTTTTAGTAGGAGAAATCGAGATGGCAGTTGGATGCATGGAACTGAGGCTGATAGAATACATGATTCATCTATATGTAGGGATAATATAATCATGGCATGAATGAATACAATTTTTTGAAGGAAATGCATGAACAAAACGAGAAGAGTTTGTACATTTGTCAAACTGGGACAATAATATCACTTACATCATCATGTTTCTTTAGTATGTAGCATAGAGCCCAGCACATATTAAACTTATTGTCACTGGTATTGTTAGAATTACTGTTGGTTGTTGTTTGTAAGGGCTTCAACCAAAATTTGTATTAACAAAAATCAGAGGATGTGATTAGCTAGAAAGTCAAATGGTGGGATTGTTTGCTGGAGATGCAGAAACAGGAGAGAGAGAGATTCTGAATAATTCAGCCACATCTGTTACAAAACACTCAGCAGAAATATCAAATGCCTCTTTTTAAATAATATGCTCACTGAAGCACAGGGAATGCTTGAAGTATGAATAAGGGGAGCGATATTATGCCTCAGAGAGCCTGTCAAAGCAGACCTTTGAGGCGAAACTCTATTTAGACAGGATTCAAGGTGAAAACTCTGGCTAGTGCACCTTCTCACAGTACAAATCCCACCTTTCAGTCACATGGCCTGGTCCCAGATGACCTTTCAGTGTCTTCCATGTGAAAGGAAATTGTTTCTTCTACAATGTCAGCAGCCTAAATATGACTTCCTTCCCCTTTGAAGGGCTTAACTGGCATTTTTCTTGCCACTTACCTTAGTGATAATGACCTTGGTTTACCTTTCTGGTCTTCTCCAGTGAAACTGAGTGACAGCATGAAGCAACAGCAATAATGGAGAGGCAACGTACTCTGTTTGACATTTGTTTATAAATTCACTAAACTTTTATCAAGAAGCTACTATGTGCTGAACATTTTCTAGATTCTAGCAATCTAGAAAAATTCTGGCTCTCAGAAACTTATGTTCTAATGATAAAGGATCAAATAAATAAATGATATAAGAAATAATTGATTTTAATAATTAGTGCAATAGTCATCATAAAATTAGTAGAAAATCACTGGGATGGTAGAAGTGAAAGATGTATACTCTGTACTGAATAATTTAAAGGATCCACACTTGACATTCTGGGACCTAGGATTTCGGGAAGAATAAACACTAAGTTCAAAAGTCCTAAAGGCATAATCAATCCATGTTGTTGACTCGTGGTACATCAGCAGAGAGTGGTAGGTAATAAAGTGAGAGAGGTAGGCAAGAATCGTAACGCACCATTTTGTGCCTATGCAAAACTTGTTCATTTTCTTGTATGTACAATGGAGAGCCATGGAAAAGTTTTTAACAGGGGAACCATATCACCTGATTTATGTTTTGTAATTATCACTCTGGGTGCTTTGTGTTGAACAGACAAGAAGGCCTTCAAGGAGACAATTTAGGATACAGTTTGAAGAGGAAAAATAATGGTTGTTTAGATCACAGTGGTAAACTGAAGCGGCAATGGAACATTGGACACAAGACTTAACTCTCTTAGAATAAGTAAAGTCTCTGGATTTATGGGCAGTTTTGGAGTGGAAGATATCATTTGCAAAAAATGAAGTTTGCGATAATAAGACGTGCCAATGCACAGGAGTTAGCTGGGAACAAAGGAGATGAGAAATTATATGCATCCCGGGTTTTTGAAGCAACTTCTATAGTTTTAAGGTTTTTAATAAATGTTTGTTTATGGTGGGGCACTGATGAACAAAGGATATTTTTAGGTATTTCTCCATGTGATCGTAGAATTCGGTAGTCTAGTTCTAACTCTGCCTTCACTAAAAGACAGAAGAAGTCCTTTTTGTCTAAAGTCTGTTTGGATGTGGAAGACGAATGATTGTAAAAAAGATTTACAGGTTACTCTTGCTAGAAGTGGTAATAATCATTGGCCAAAAATATACAAATCCTTAATTTTCATCTTGAAATATTTGACACAGAAAAGAGGCAATCTTGGTAATCTCAGACACAATTTCTACCTTTGTGCTTATTTTCCTTGATAGAAATGATTTAATGAAAAGAAATCAAGACTGAAAGTCAATTGACTTATTTTGATTGTGATGAGGATATAGAATAGGAGAAATTTTTTATTAACTAGCTATATAATCAGCCACATACACTGACTACATCTCATTTCCAGATTTACAGAGTCATGACGTTCCTTCCTCCTCCATGATTCAAAGATAATCATGCATATCATGTATAAGCTATTCTAGGGAAAAGTACATTTGAAATACAATCTCTAATATTCTGATCTTTAAATGTGAAATTGAACCACTAAGTGATTTAGAGACTTGCCCTAAGTATCATACGTGCTTAGTAGCATAAACTGATTTTATATATTGAATTCTTAGCTGAAAATCCCTTATTCATGCCAGCAGTCAAACGACTTTTTCAAAATGCATGTTTTAATAACCGAATCTTAACACTCTATCTTTAAATATCAATGAGCGGTGGTGCAGGTACATTTCATATCTAAGAGTGAATGTGATAATTCTTAAAGACTGGAACATTTGGGAAATATAAAGTAGTTAATATAAAATTAGACTAAGGTGTGTATGATTTTCAAAAGATTCATCTTTTCAAATCCTCTAAGTATGTATAACATTGGCTGTGAATAATTCTTTGTTATTAGTTTTACAAACTTTTATTTAATTTCTCAATATCATGAAGGTGAAATGTCACAAAACAGTAAAATAAAAAATGCATAAGAATTGTTTAAGTGCAATGACTGATCTCTCTTATTATCTCTTATTAGTTCATATATCCTTAAAATAACATGCAACCGTTATGTATCTGCATACAAGTTCAAACTTCTAGTACTGATACATGGTATATTTTGGTTTTAATATTATCATGCAGAATACATTAATAGCCAGTTTTAATACACTGTGTGCCCTGAATTGGTTGTCATGCTTCTCTATAGTGATGTATTTGGCTATACTGTAGTGGGTGTTTACATGAATGTTATTGATGATTTAAGCAACTTGGCTCACAGGCTATTTTAATAACTCCTGCTGAAGAAGAGGTAATAATACTGGACAATACTGTCATCTGTCATACAATACTTCAGGATGTTCCCATTAAGAGAGAACCACTCAGCAGTTTTTGCAGGTGTTACCTATCAGCTACAAATAACTCCTTATTTTTCAGTTTTACTCTGTGCCAACATAAATTAATAGTGGTTGTACAAGTTAATTTCTTTTACTATCCAATGCTTTCTCTGAGAGCATATAATGAATTCATGCACTGGAGTGATGCATCTTTCATACATATAACAGCACTTTTATTTAACATATTTGTCTTGTAAGTTAGCAAGACATAAAATAATACAACAAAAACCCAAGTAAAATCATATAGGACATCTGCCCCATGCATCCATACCACGTAGAGTATCAAGTTACAGGGATACGTAAGTTGGTGTAGTAGATAGAGTATGTTACTGAAAAAAGAGTCCTTCAGTGGATGAAAATTCTGGTAGATATTATGTCTCACTCCTATTAGCAGTAGGACCATGGTACATAACAAAAACTCTTCAAATACCAGTCTACAGCTTTAGACTGAGGATAATAGATTTTACTATTTCAGAGGATATATTACAGATGGTTCCCAAGAAGCCTGGAAAGTATTAAGCAGCTGATAAATCACAGATGATGTTGTTAATGTTAGTATTGTAATTTTAATACTAGAAATGATAGAAAAAAATAATGTTTCTATTTGTGGTAGTTTTAAAACATATCAATTAATATTTAACACATCCCCTAACAAAAGGTGGAGTTTAATCCTTCTCCATTAAGTATGGACTGCCTTAATAACTTCTGTCTAACAAACAGAATGTAGCAGCTGTTCCTGTATGCCTTTTGGGATAGTCCTCCATTACAGTAGAATTCCTTTGTGGCTCTCTGTCTCATGGAACACATGCATTTAGAATTCTGAACAGTCATATAGTTACCTTGCTGTAGAAGCCACATGGTGCAAGAGAGATGACCAAGAAATGCCAACCATTCTAGCCACCAGCTGTTTGATGATTCCAGTCTATAGTCAGCACCAACAGTCAGTTATGTGATGATTCCTGTCCCAGTAAAGTCTGATCGTGACTGTATCAGAGATCTTGAGCATGCTACTGTTGTTTCAAGCCACTACATGGGGGATAACTTTTAGGTGGCAGTAGATTACTGTAACACACTTGCCTGTTTATCTTATTCTAGTTTTCTACTTTTTCATCTCTTTCTCTCAACATCTCAGTCATTGACTTTTCATGAATGGAATACAAACATTTTTTTTTCTCATGTACAGCATGATGCTTTGAAGTGCACATACATTGTGAAAGAGTTAAATCTAACTAATTACCAAATGCATTACTTCACATAGTTCTAATTTCTGTGATAAAAGCACATAGCACCTATTCTCTTTGCATTTTTCAATAATACGATATATTATCGCTAACTATAGTCACCTTGATGCACAATCAATCTCTTGAAATTGATTCCTCCTATATAACTGTAATTATTAACAAAGTAAACATGGCCCTTTGTGATCTAACCCTGGCAAATATTTTGTCCTCATTCAATGTAATTTTCCATCCTAGATCTTCACTGCTGCTTTGCAAAACCATTTGTGATGCTTAGTATATCCTATGTTTCTTACAAACCTGTACATCTTTGCACATACTGTGTTCTCCACACAGAATGCCTAGTTTTGGGGGCACTTAATAAACTCTTTATCTTCAGCATCTTAGGTTAAGTTTGACTTCACCTGAACCTTCATCACTTCTCCCAGAATCGCCCAGGCCTAGTCTTGCTTCTGCACCTCCACGACAGCTTGAATGTCAGCCTAAACAATGAATTTGAGACCAAGTCCTCAAATGCAAATATAGCAAATTGACAAGTGAATTCCCAAACTTTATCAAGTTACAGCAATTCTTCTGAGCAAGAGTTTATTGTTACCAATGTTTTACTTGGTGTCTGGTATTTTAAAAATGATAAAATTTTTAAAAAAGCTGTAATTAATTTGATATTAAAAACCTGGAAAAATAATTGGGTGTGTCTGTAATTTGAGGACCATTGCCTGAGAAATGCTGTCAATTGTTTTGTGGTTATTTGGAAGAGAGCTGTTTAATTGCTAATTACCATCTTAAAATACTATAGGATATTAAATTAGCCTCTGCTTCTTAGAATGCAGACTTCAGTCTTCAGGCTTTTTTAAAAAGCATTATATTGAAGGGGTACATATGCAGGATTGTTGCATGGGTACATTGTGTTGAGGTGAAATTTGGGCAACTATTGAGCCCATCTCCCAGGTGGTGAGCCTGGTACCCAATGGGTGGTTTGTCAACCCTTATCTCCCTTCCTCCCTCCTCCCTTTAGAAGTCTCAGTGAATGTTTGTTCTCAAACTTATGCCAGTGTGTACACAATGTTTAGCTCTCACTTATAAATGAGAACATGTTGTATTTGGTTTTCTGTTTCTGTGATAATTTGCTGAGAATGATGGCCTCTAGCAGTATCCATGGTATTACAAAAAATATGATTTTATTCTTTTTTATGACTGTATACTATTCCATGGTGTATATTTGCCACATTTTCCTTTTCCAGTTCACCGTTGATGGGTACTTAGATTCATTCTAATTTTTTGTTATTGTGAATGTGAATAGTGCTGCAATAAACATGTGAGTGTATGTGACTTTTGGATAGAATTATTTATGCTCCTTTGGGTATATACCCAGGAGTGGGATTTCTGGATTGAATGATCAATCTAGTTTTAGTTCTTTGAGAACTCTTCAAACTGATTTCCATGGGGATTGAACTAGTTTATATTCCCACCAACAGTGTACCAGCTTTTCCTTTTCTCTATGACCACGCCAGCATCTGTTGCTTTCTGACTTTGGTGAGATGGTATCTTACTGTGATTTTAATTTTCATTTATCTGATATTAATGATGCTGAGTATTTTTTTCATATGTTTGCTGACTGTTTGTATATCTTCCTTTGAGAAGCATCTGTTCATGTCCTTTGTCCACTTTTTCATTAGGGTTTTTTTTTTTCTGTTGATTCATTTGTGTTCCTTAAAAATTCTGGATGTTAAGCCTTTGTCAGATTCACAGATTGTCTATATACTCTGTTTATGTTTTCTTTTGCTGTGCAGAAGCTTTTTAGTTTAATTAGGTGCCACTTGTCAATTTGCTATATTTGCATTTGAGGACTGGGTCTCAAATTCATTGTTTATGCTGACATTCAGAAGAATGTTTTCTAGACTTATTCTAGAATTTTTATAAGTTGAAGTCTTACATTTAAGGCATTAAACTGTCTTGTGTTAATATATGAAAACTGTGATAAGCAGAAGTCCAGCTTCATTTTTCTGCAAATGGTTAGCCACTTTTCCTAGCATCATGTGGTGAATAAGGTGTCCTTTCCCAATGTTTATTTTTGTTGACTTTGTCAAAGATAAGTTCAATAACTGGAAAAGCTGGTTTTTTGAAGGATAAATAAGATTTGGGAAGATTAACAAAAAATAGAGTGATAAAGTATAAATAAACACAAGTATAAATGAAAAAAAGGTGATATTGCAACTGATCCTGAAGAAATACAAATAATTATCAGAGATTACATGAACTATACATATAAGCTAAAAAATCTAGAGGAGATGAAACATTTATGACAAACTCAACCTCCCAAGATTGACGCAGGAAGAAATTGAAACCTTAAACTGATCAATAACAATTCAAGAAATTGGTTCCATAATAAGAAACCTCCCCACCCCCTCCAAAAATATCCCAGGGCCAGAAGATTTCTCAGCTGAATTCTACCAGATGTACAAGAAAAAGCTGATACCAATTCAATTGAAAGCATTCCTAACAAATTATATGAAGCCAATATCATCCTGACACACAAAAATGGCAAAGACCCAACAAGAAAAGAAAACTTCAGGCTAATTTTCCTGATGAACAAGATGCAATAATTCTCAAGATACTAGCAAATCACATCTAACAGCACATTACAAGGATCATTCATCATGACCAGGTGGACTTCATTCCCAGGATGCAAGGCTGGTTTAACATATACAATTTAATAAATGTAATCCACCACATACACAGATGTAAAACAAGCATCGCATGACTATCTCAATAGACACAGAAAAAGCATTTGATAAAATCCAAGGTTCATTCTTGATAAAAACCCCCAAACACCTAGGCATGAAAGGCACATTCCTAAAAATAATAAAAGTCGTCTATGATAAATCTGTAGCCAACATCATACATCATGGGCAGAAGCTGGAAGTATTCCCTCTAAGCACTGGAACAGGAAAAGGATGTTCACTCTCACTACTCCTATTTAACATAGTACTGGAAGTCCTAGTCAGAGCAATTAAGCGGGAGAAGTAAATCAGAAGCATCCAAATAGGAAAAGAGGAAGTTAAGTTATCCCTTTCCACAGATGATAAGATTCTACACCTATAAAACCCAAGAGAGTCTGTTAAGAAACTGCTTGCACTGATAAATGACTTTTGTGAAGTCTCAGGATACAAAATCAATGTACAAAAATCAGTTGCATGTCTATATGCCAACAACAGGCAGGCTGAGAACCAAATAAAAAAACACAATTCCATTCACAACAGCCACACAAAGTAAAATAGCTTGGCATTCATCTAATCAAAAGTTGAAATAGATTTACAATGAGAACTACAAAGCACCATCCAAAAAGCAAAAACAAAAAATGACACAAATGGAAGATCATCCCATGCTCATGGATTGAAAGAATCAATATTGTCAAGATGTCCATTTTACCCAAAGCAATCTACAGATTCAACACAGTTCCTGTCAAGCTACCAGTAACATTTTTCACAGACCTAGAAAAGACAATACTTAAATTCACATGTAAGCAAAAAAGAGCCCAAATAACTAAAGCACACTCTTCAGCAAAAAGTACGAGTCTGCAGTAGCCAAAAAAGCATGGTACTGGTACAAAAATAGACACATAGACCAATGAATTAGGATAGAGAACATGGAGATAAAACCACAGACCTTCAGTCAACTGGTCTTTGACAAAGCTGACAAACAAACATGGGGAAAGGAAACCATATTTAGCTCGTGCTGGGAAAGCTGGCTAGCCACATGTAGATGAATGAAATTGGTTCCCTACTTATCAATATATAGAAAAATTAGCTCAAAATGTATCAAGGACTTAAATGTGAAACCTCAAACTCTAGAAGTCTTAGAAGAAAATCTAGGGAACACCTTCTGGGACATCGAACTAGGCAATGAATTTATGGTAAAGTCCTCAAAATGCAGCAAAAACTAAAATTGACCGGTGGGACCCAATCAAACTAAAAAGTTTTTCACAGTGAAAGAAACCATCAAGAGATTAAAGAGACAACCCACAGAATGGGAAAACATATTTGCAAGCTATACATCTGACAAAGACCTAGCATTCTGGATCCATAAGAACTTCCAATGATTTGACCACCACCACCCCCCGCCAAAAAAAAAAAAAAAGAAAGAACACTATTAAAAAGTGGGCAAAGGACATGGACAGACACTTCTCAAAGGAAGACATACAGACAGCTAACAAACATAAAAAAAATACTCAGCATTGCTAATAATCAAAGAAATAGAAAT